>CAOJBJ012460616.1:0-10279 GCA_948291685.1 Euphorbia celastroides
GACCGCATTAAATGCTACGTCCTTTTTGTCGAAGTTAGACAGCTGGACATAAGACAAACCAATTTTGAATTGTTTGCTTACGCCTATCTCAGCGCGACTTATCCTCAGTGAGCTTTCTCCAATATGCTTTCTTCCTTCGCTTAGATTCTTCAAAGCCGGAGCAAAACAACTTTCAGCGAGCTGTCCCTTCAGCGTAGCTTTTGGTATCAGCGAGATTGATCCAACAATAACAATATTTTTTACTTTATAGTTTATTCTTGCTTATGTGTTTAGACTATGACAAGACTAGACAATTTACTGTGGATGCTCTTAGTGCTACGACGACGTATGTAATTAATTTCAATAAATTCAAAAATATTTTTTATATAGATAATATTAAGAAAGAAATACATGAAGGATGGTGATTTTATTTGAAATAATTCTCCTGAACGCCAAAAATGTAACATGTGATTCCATTTATGTTTAAGTAGGGGTCCAATCATCAATGTATTCTTCTCCAATTTCAAAAAAACTTCGAAAACCTTTATTGATATTTCATTTTTTTAAAAAGTAATCCTTAGATTTCATTTTTTTTTCAAAATCAACCGGAATATTTTCAAACGTTTTCAAAAATATACTTTTTCGTTAAAGGATTGTTAAGTGCTGACGTGGTAAGGGGTATTTTTACCAAATTACTACTTTTAACCAAAAAACACCTATCTGTTAACCTAATAACTTATTTACCCACTACCCTAATCCAATTACCAACCCTAACCCTACTTGTCGCCGGCGCCGGTGACGTTGCCGGGAAATTGCGATTCCGGTGAATTTCGCCGGGAAATCACCTTTCCGCCTTTCCCCCTTTTTTCCCGTTCTTCTTTCTCTTCTCTCCGACAAAATCCCATATTCCGGTAAACTGTCGTTCTCTCCTCTCTCCGTCGGTGACATTCTCTCCTCCTCTCCCGAAATCGACGGAAAAACCCCAAAACCCAAATCCCCACCTCATCCCCAGCGTTTCCCGGCGAGAATCTCCCTTTACCCCGCCGCCGCACAAAATACTAGATCTGAAAATCAACCGCCAGACCAAGAGAGAGAAACGAAGAGACGGGATCTGGGATTTGCGAATCCCCGTCGCTCTACATTTTTCAATGAGAAAAAGAAACGAAGAGACGAGATTCGCGATGAGAGTTCTAGATCTACTCCGATTTCGTCGTCGCTTTGCATTTTCGGCGAAATTGACACAAACTAAAAGGGAGAGAGAGAGGCGAGACATGTGGCGGCAAAGGCTACTGGTGGCGACGGCGTTGGTTTGGATTTTGGCAGGGTGGCAACGACGTTGGTTGGGGATTTCATTTTTTGGGCGATTTTCGCCGGTGTCGGAGGAGGGGGCAAGGGGGAAGGATTTTGACTGAGAACGGCGCCTAAGATTTGACCTTTCAACTGAGATCCGGTGACTTGCCGGTGGCGGCGCATTTTACCGATGACTTTCCCGGTGACGGCGCCGGCAGCAGTAGGGGAGGGGATTGTTTAGGGTTAGGGTTTGAGATTTAGTGGGTATTTGGATATTTAGGGTTAGAATAAATGAGTTTAATGGGTCAAAAATAGTAATTTGATAAAAATACCCCTTGTCACGTCAGCTCTTTAATGGAAAAGTATCTTTTTGAAAATGTTTGGAAACATCCGGGTTGATTTTGAAAAAATGAAACCTCAAGATTGCACTTTAAAAAAAAGTGAAACACTTAATTTGTGAAGTTTTCACTTTATTATTTTAATAAATGTGGCATATATATTATCAAAAAATGTGACATATATATTCTGCCTTACATTTAATTTTCTTTTTTGGTAGACTGTCTTATATTTAATTTTGTGACATAAGTAATTGGTTGTGTTAGGATTCCATCTTGTTTTTTTCCTGACAAATTAAGTTATAAATGAAATTTCAGTTTCAATCCATGATAGTGAGTGACAATAAAGATCGGCTTTACAGTATAGCTTGAAAACTCAAAATAAATTTCATCCTATAACAAACTGACTCGGAGAGCTATCCAAAACATAATTACCTTTTTCATTCATACCAAAAAAAGTTTATGTTATACGTTCATTCTGGATTTGTGTAGAGCAAATTAGGTTGATGTGTCACCTCCTATACATGCCATTGTAAGTAATACAAAATCCGAATTAGTGGATGAGTAGGCTGAATACCATAAGTTGAATAGAGGAAAAAGTTGGGTTCTACATTTTTTAGTAAATATTAATAAAGAAGCCAAATATCAGTAATTTTGTAAGTAGAAAAAGTATTACGATTGAAGATGAATCATAGGAACTTCAATTTGTTGTTTGCTTTCTTCTGGTATAACAGTGGAAATTAATTGCTTCTACTGAATTCGATCTATTATCCAAAATCTAAAACAAGTCTTAAATGATGGCATTTTTCATTCATAAATACTCTGAATCGATATGGAGTATTTGGGCTATTTCAGATGGCTTGAACTAATATGTGTATCAGTGTATAGATGACTTTGAAACACTTTCAACAGAATGTTAGGTTTAAAATCAAAACTTTCATGATAGAAACAGTTTTGAGAAACTTTAATTTTAGACATAAATTATGGTGACTTTGCTTTTTTCTTACTTTGTCATCATCACCATTGGATTGAATTTCATCTCACTAATCCAATGGTGATGAAAGATAAAGTAAGGTTATCTTTGAAAAAAAACAAAATTACCATATAAAAATATATCTTTATTGTTAGCTTTTCCAATTCGCGTCAACTTCTATATTGCCAAGGAGTATTATTGTATTCACGATCTCTTATTTAGTATTCTCTGTATTGACAAATTCCTGTATATATATATGTGTGTAAAGCTCTCAATCAATAATAAGAATCACGTTGACAAATTTTACCGATTGGACTAATTTGTTCCCGGGGTCACATATCTAACTAGCAATCCTTGTACTTCACAATAATGTATACAAGGAAGTTAATGATTTCGATAACATCAAAAGATCACTCGGAAAGCTATATCATGGAAAGTTCATGTTAGTGTAATGTAATGTGCTGCAAGTTTTACTACTCCATTATACAAACATACCAATTATTTTTCCATGTTTGTTTTTCAAATTAGAAATTAAAAAATATACTAATTAGGTCCTCAAATTGAAGTTGCAAAATTTTTTTTAACTATCAAAGAATAACTTCATTAATAAAAAAATGCAATACATCACACGAATGAAGGGAGGTAATCTCATTCATCTCAATGAATCGAAGAACCAAAAGCATGAGCCAACTGATTCCCAGATCTTCTAAGATACTTGAAGCAAATAGCATCAAAATCAGAAGTTACAAATTTTATCCCCAACAATTCATTGAAATCATTTTAAATAGAGAATCAAGTGTTAAACGCTAAAAGGCTTTTGAACAGTTTGACAACAATTTATTTATTTTTTTAAATTGTCTCATAATGGGTTTACATTAATATTCAAAGAAAATCCTTATCCCTCCCCACCCGAGTGTGGACTCAAACCTGTGACTTCTAGGATAACAAATTCAGTTATTAATCACTAGACTACAACCTTTACCACATTTGACAACAGTTTATTACAATGCCTTGATTCTATTTTGGCGAATTATCATGAATGTCCTAAAAATTAAGTAAACTTTAGACATGTTTAATTATACTTAACTTTTTTTGACAATGTTTAAACTCTCTTTACTCATGCGTGAATGAAAGGTTAATGAGAAGGGGGTGGTGCCCACTATCTCTTTCCAAATTAATTTGGATTCTAAATTTCAAATGGTTATATTTCTCAAACCGTTAATTTTTTCGACATGATTCTTTAGAATAATTTGTTCGTTACATTTTTATGGCCTAATGCCCTATTCAGGACCTCACTTATTCCCAAATTTTCATTTGAGGGCCCAACCTTTTGCGGGTTACCAGTTAAGGGTTCAAAGTTTTAAAAAGTGTTGTAGTTGAGGACCTCAACACCATTTCACCAGTTGTAGGTAGGAGCGTGCATTTCACTTGCCACCCATCTCATAATTGACTTTTCAACCAATAAAAAAATGTCAAAGTGTCATTTTTAAAAAATAAAAAATGATAATTAAAATAAAAAGGGGTAACAGAACTCACCTTTTCATCACCACCATTTTCGTCCGCGACCACCAACGCCGAGAACATCGCCGTTGCCGGGAAACCCCACACCCTCCTGAAAATCTTCATCGCCGGGAAAACCCACACCGTTGGAACCTAAATTCCCGATTGGGACGAGCTGGCTAAAACAAAACCCTTATTTCCCAATTTCATCGACCCACAACAAGCCACCGGTCCAGATCTACAACATCGAATCTGAGGACAAGAAGAACGACATGTAAAGCTCTGACTAGTGGAAATTGAGGAGCCGAAAGCAAATAATCATTCTCCGGCGAGGAGCGACGGTGGCAGAAACAAAAATGAAACCAAACTTCGACGGCGTCAAGCGCTTCTCCCGCCTCTCCTAGCCCGACACAAAAATCAAACCAATTGAAGATTTTGTACTGGTGATATGTTATAAATTGGAGATTCATAGTTAAGCCTTGACATTCTCTTGGTACAAAATGGTTATTAATCACTAATAAGCTTTGATTCTGCTTGGTGCTCCCTGTGTTTTTCTCCGTCACTCTCCTTCCCTGAAAAATCAATGATTTTCAATAAATTTGATTTTGGGTTGCCGGATATTTCGGGTTGATTTTGTTGAATTTTCTTTTTTGGCGAAATGGAGAATGGGCAGTGAAATGGTGACTGGAGGATTCAGCAGTGAAATGGTTGGAGGATTTTCTGCTCGCCGCAATTTTGGTTGCCGAATTTTGGTCGTCCGAATTTTGTTTGCCGGAGTTTGGTCCTCGAAGTATGGTGGCCGGAGTTTTGGTTCGTCGGATTTTTGTGGCCGGAATTTTGATCGCCGGGAAAAGTACTTTTTGGTCGCCGGAAAACACAAACGCACCGAAAAAGTTACCGGACAACACGTCAGCCTCAGGCCTTCAATTGCACCACTTTTTAATACTTCGGGCTATCAATTAGTGACTTAAAAAGGCTGAACCCTTAACTGAAAAATCGAGAATAGTTAAGTGCCTAAATAGAGCATTAGGTCTATTTTTATCTTCAACACAACATCCATATTGATATTTTTTTTAACAATTTTTTTTCGAAGTATATCGAAATGAAAACTAGTATACAAAATTGGTATACCTTTTTTTACGTTTGGTATACCAATTTTTTACTTCTAGCATAAATTGGTATACCGATTGTTTAAATTAAGTATACTAATTTTTACAATTTGTATGTAAATTAGTATTCCATTTTTTATTTCTCATTTGTGATTTTTTTACTTATATTATAAATTCGGTATACCAATTTGGTATATAGATATTTACTTTCAGTATATTTATTGGTATACCTATTAAATAATTTGTACTGCTTTTTTTTTTACTTTTGGTATACTTTTTTACTTGTGGTGTACATTTTTTGCTTTCAATTTAAGAGTTTATGTTGACTTAACATATGTGATGAAAATAAAAAAAGGGTATACTAATTCAAAAGGGTATACTAAAAATGGCAAGGGCACCATAAAAAGGTATAATGTCTTTCACTTTTCAATATCTCTTGTTTTAGCTTTTGTTGACATTGGTTGAGAGGGACACGACGGTGTAACGGCTGATGGTGAAGGTTTCGGCGAACGGCGGAGCTTCGGGGACGATGAGATTTTAGCGGCGGGGGCTTTCGGGGACGAGGAGATCTAGCGGCGAGGGGGCTTTCAGGGACGGCGAGATCTGGCGGCGAGGCTTCATGGACGGTGAGATCTGGTGACGGGGTTTCAGGGACGAAGAAATCTGGCGGTTGTGCTCCAGCGAGGTGCTTTTGAGGTGAGTGAAATGACGAGATTTGGCGGCGGGTGAAACGGCAAGGGTTGGCGGCGGCGAGATCTGGCGGCAGGTGAAACGACGAGGGTTGGCAGTGGTGAGATTTGGCGACGGAGCGGTGAGGGCGAGACGTTGGCGACGGTGATCAAATCTGGTGGCGGTTTCCAGCGATGAGGCTTCGATGAGGATCAGATTTGGTGGCGGTCTCCGGCGGCGAGGCTTCGGTGGTGATCATATCTGGTGGCGATTTCCAATGGCGAGGCTTCGCCGACAGGTGAGAGATCGTCGGAGATGTCGGTTTGATTGTGTAATTTTAGTTTTTAAACTTTTTCAAATTTCATCCTAGTTTTTAGGACATTTTATTGCTTCCCCCATTTTTTTTAGAGAGGCTTTGAATTCACTAGAATTTTTTAGACCTTTCTTTGCTTTCTCCTTTTATTTTACAATTTGATATCCGTTTAAAATAAGCTAGATTCTTGATTTGATTTTTAAAAAATGTCGTCATCTCTCTTCAAGTTTAGTTTTTCTTTTCCATTTCGGTCTCTAAAAGCTTGAAATTTGATATGTGATCGGTGACTTCCAGATCAAAAACTACAAAGAGATAGCATTCAATTGAAATTCTAGCTACATAGAAATATTTTGACTCTACTTTGCATGGCCGTGTCATCCGTTTATAATGGAAGGAAGTGTTATTTTTTTAATGAGTATAATGAAAGAAAATATAGAATGCAATTCATCGGTGCAATTAAGAGATTTAGTTGAGTTGACTTTGCTTATCTTGGTACGATGTGGAAATTATTTGCAATAGATGCCCTAACCATTAGAGGCACAGGTCCTTTTCAATTGCAGAATTGTTGGATTAAAAGCAATTATTTCAGTCGATTTCAATCAATTCTTTGATATTTTTTTTCAATCTCTTCATTTTCATTTTCATCTTGAGGATTGTGGGATGCAAATAATGGAAATGATTGCTTAGACAGAAATAATATTTTTGTGATGATATGCAAATCTTGTTTTGTAGGAAGGAATAAATTGTTGGCATTTTTTTTTTGTATCTGGATATAACAATTTTGATTAGAATAATTGAAAAGGGGCTACAATGACATCCATGTTTTTACTCGGTGCAGGCGGCAAATGTGGACACAAAGTAGTAGTAACTATAATTAAATGCTAGGAATAGGTGGTGTACTTGGGATTTCAGCTGATAGCCAAACCTGTTTTAAATAGATGCTAAATAATTAATGTTGGTACAAAATAGTATGGGAATAAAACATGAATAAGGTTTGTTGGATTTGGAAAATAAATGTCCTAAAATTACAAAACATGGATCCAAAGCTAATCTAACGTACAATTATATAAATATGTTTCATCTCTAATGTGTCATGTTTTCATGGCTTGCATCAAACCTTAGACCTTTTCACAGTACGACCCTTCACTCTATACGAATAATTAATAAGAGAAATTGCTCAATCTCATATATTTTTTTTTTCACTACATTATATCAGTTCTAAGATTAGCTAAGAATTTGATAAAATCAATTAGTGATTTACTTTTGTCGTATAAATCAATATTTACAGTGGATTTTCTCGCAATATACTTGTGCTGCAGAAGTGCAGACAGAGAGTTCATCTTTCGGTGTACATTTGATATTGTGCGAAAAAGAGTATTAATACAAGAAGTTTTAAGAAAAAAAAGGGGGAAAAGCGTAAAATGCAACGGTGAATTTGGCATTGCAATTATTGTATGTTATACTCACATATATAAACCAATATTATGTTAATGCATAACAAGGCTCTCACACAAGCATGATAAAGGAGCCAGGTCGTACTGTTTTACTCTTATAATAACAAAAAGGCTGTTGCCATTTGAACCTAACGTGGAGTTGCACAATTATCCATAATTTCATAACATAAATTGTTCAAACGGTTAGATATATCTCTCATGAGTAATAAACAATATTGATATAAGCCGAGTAGATTGAGAACAATATGTAAAAAACATTCAAGAGGTATATGCATGTATCATTAAAATAAACAGGGCTTAATGCATCGGGACCCCCCAAAGTTGTCTCGAATTGCCCCTCGCCCCCCTGAACTTTCAAGTGTGCCTCTCGCTCCTATGAACTTGTGAAAATGTACCTATTAGTCCCCTTCAACTTACAAAAATGCACCCCTTTGCCCCCTAAATGTCACGTGTCGACTTGTAATTAGCTTGATTTTTCAAAAATTTCATTTTTTCCATCCAACCATAAGTTGACATGTAGAATTTCTAGGTTTAAAGGCACGTTTTTTACAAGTTTAGGGGGGTTAGAGGCTCTTATGAACAAGTTCAGGGGAACGAGAGGCACACTTGAAAGTTCAGGGGGATGAGGGGCAATTTCAGAGAGGTCCCGATGCATTAGGCCAAATAAACAGAGCATGCATGTTGAAGTTATATGCAAGGTGAGTATGCGAGAAAATACATGTGAATGAAAAAATGTTGATATAAATTTGATAACCACAAGCATTCACCTATAAGCATATGATAGGCCTAGACCAATGCTGGACTCGTTAACAGGCCCAGTGTCCAAAGCCCACGGGGTTCAACAAGATTTATGAATCAATCTTAAAGTCCATGATGTTGTATATAGGTTAGGTATTATAAAAGTATCTTTAGAGCTATGCAGCGGAAACGACACATGCAAGAATGTAAGAAAAAGCTGAGTTGAACCGTGTTTTTTCTTGTTCGTGTTCAACTTTTTTAATGTTCTAATTAGACACAAGTCGTGCACACAATTTTATTGGAAGGCAACTTGTTGAACAACACATTTGTTCACAAACAACTCATTTATATTGTTCTTGAATTGTTCATTAACTTTTTTGAACTTTTTTTACCATAAAATTTATAGCAATAGATTTAACAACCATACAAACTTAAACCGTAATAACCCGTATTAAATTAATTTAAATAATAATAATAATAATAATAATAATAATAATAATAATAATAATAATAATAATAATAATTTTGCCTACTTTATGAAACTTTTGTAAAACTTTATACTGTTAATTAATATTTATATATCTATAATTCATTTGAGTCATAAAATTTTATATTATACCTATAATATATATATAGTTATTATAATTGTCAAGACTATTCATGAATTTATTTGCAAACATCTAATCGAGCATATTCACGAGCTGAACTTAGCTTATTCTTATTATCTCATTTATAATTCAAGTTTAAAATCATGTTCACAAAATGTTCTTTTATAGATGAAGTTAAGTTCTTATCAAGTCGAACACCAATCTTTTCTATGAATGACTTGCCTCATTTACAGCACTATAGAATCGAACACAAAGAAACATCATATTTCAAAAATAGATAACTATATTGATATATTTGACCAGGGGCGGCATCAGGGAGGTCATGGAGGGTCAATTGACCCTCCAACAGTCGAAAAATACTGAATTAGAAATGTATGTGAGGGTCGCAATTTAGGGTTTTTGAAGCTTTTACCCCTCTGCATCTATTGTTTGAGGGAAGAAGAAAGTCTGAAATGGACTTTTGTCAACTCTTTTCTACTTGGGCCATACTATTTTATTGACTTGGCTCACAATTTCAAGCAAACAACCATTCATTTCTTTAAGGGATAAGCAAAGGTTTACGATCAATACACCAAAAACCACTCAATTTTTTTATTATTATTTTACGCTCATCTAAATCTTTATTCTCAAAAACTCATCAAAGCTCCCATCCCCTTCAACCAGCAAATCTCTGCCTCGCTCACATTCACGTAGTCGTCGTCGTTCCTCTTCGCCGTCATCGTTCCCGCCGCTGTCCGCCAACCCGCCACCGACCTATTTTTCCGCCCAATCTCATTGTCCCGCCGCCGTTTGCCAACCCGCCGGATTTCTTTCTCTTCCGCCCAGATCTCGACCAGATCTGTTCATCGCAGTCAAGAGCTCGACTGTCTCCGAAGCTTCCGTCCGCCGGAACCGAGATCTCCTCTGTCGCCGACACGCGCCGGTGCCGTTCTCCCTCCCAAATCTAGCCGTCGCTGTTTGCTTTCATCCAGATCTAACCCGATCTCGCTGTCGTTTGCCCCCATTTTCTCGGTGCACGCCGCCACTGCTGAAACCTCCACCACTGCCGTTACTGTCAGATCTCGACACCGCTCAGATCTGAGTTCCCGTCGCCGTCAATTTTTTGGTGAGAATCCGGTCATCGTCGGTTTGCCGGCAGGACCTGTGCTCTTGCTTTCTCCTGTTAAATACACTGTTATACTGACTAAAAAAATCATGATTCCTTTTGTATTGGTATCTGCTTCCTTTTGTATTGGTATCTGCTTCTTAATTAGCTCTTCACTATGTGCATTTCGGCTGCTCCAATTCGGTTTTGGGATAGTGATTTGAACT
>CAOJBJ012460976.1:0-15081 GCA_948291685.1 Euphorbia celastroides
TCTATTATATATGTTGTATTGCCTTTTTATCTTCCAAATGTACTAGTTAAATATGTACTCTCATCTTAATTAAGTTGTGTATTTGATTTTATTTTATTGGTACAAGTAAAATTTAATGAGTAAATATGGAAAATATTATTAGTCATAGCAATACATGAATAAAATTAGTTGAATGATATTTGATGGACATAAAAGAAATGAAATACATGAAAGTTTAAAATTTTTACTACATAACAAAATACTAATTGAAGCATGCATAATGGAAATTATCAACAATTAACTACAAATTTGTTGTATTGCTAAACATAAATAATAGTTTACAATATTAACTAAACACACTTTCATGTATAAAGATTATAAATTAATTTAATAAAATAAGAATAAAAACCATCTTCAAATATGAAGTATCCCTCCAAATTTGGAGTTACCCAATCCTATCTCTAAATATAGCTCAAATTTGAAGCACAATTGAAGTTGAGGTTTGCTTCAAATTATGGAGTTTACTCCATTTATAGAGCCCCATTGGATTTGGCCTAATCCTCTTGTTCGAGTGGCAACCATGGCTCCCCTAATATATTTTTTTTAATTTTGAAACACTGTAGTGTGGACTTGATTGGTATTTCTGTCATTCTCATGCAAATGGGTGTGCGATGTTATCATAACTGCTACTACTTATTTGTGCCGGTCAATTGTTATGAGTTTTGGTTTTACTCAATGGTTCGAGAGATAAAAGAAGCTAAATAAGTTGCTTCTTTCGTGAAATCAAATCTTGATAAATGCGAAAAGTTTAGGATTGTTGCTTGTCAATATTTTTGATTGGACACACAAGAGAGTAGGAATTTCCAACAAACTTCCCCGAGAGAGATATAGAGATATAATAAATTCCATTTCCAACAGACATGATTTATTGTACAATATTTAGTTGGTTGAATGCATCATTAGGTCTTCACTTTTTTTAAAAAAAACTTTTCAGATCCCCAATCTTTTCGGAAGACCCCGTAGGTCCCTCATCTTTAAAAAAGTGCACCTCCTAAATCCCTCAGACAGAGAAAACCACTCTCACCCAAGAGAGTGTGCCACACGCGCGCCATGTTAGATGTCACGTCATCTGTTGCCGGAAAATTATATCGACGTCGCTGGAAAAGTCGCCGGAACAGTCAGCCATGTCAACTGCCACGTCAGCGTTAGGGACTTAGGAGATACACTTTTCACAAGTTGAGAGACCTACGAAGTCTTCCAAAAAGGTTAGGGACCTGAAAGGTTTTTTAAGAAAAGACGGAGGACCTAATGATGCATTCAACCTATTTAATTTTACAACATATTTATAGAGCTCCTAACTCCTAAAATACAATGTACTTAACATATGGTTGCTCTTGCTCCGACTTTTCTGGTTTGATTCTCAACTGAACAAAATTGAGTCCGTAGTAAAACAACACAAATACATGGAGGCAGCACCAATGACTCTAAACCCTATACGCTAACTTGGAATCCAATTATATTTCCAACCACCCTCATGATTATGGTGCTGTTGGCTTCAACTTTTAAGAACTGAACTGAACTATACTGAATTTAATGGACCAGAACTGAACTTAAATTAACTGAATTGAACTTAATTTGTTTACATTACTTTTTTAATTAAAATTAATGGACGTGATCTGAACTGAACTTAACTGAACTGAATGGACCTTAATTGAACTGAACTGAACCAAAATGAAGGTGATGAAAATAGAGACTAATCTTGCAAGTATTAATTTGGTAGCTCCTCGAAGCTGCTTGCCTAAATTTCAAAGTGATCATGTAGCTTACTTAAAAGCTTGTCAACTTGTTTCCAAAATGCCACTTGTCATTCAGGTCTGGGAGAAATAAAATAAAAGAAGTTAAAAGGGTAACGAAAAAATGTATTTGAAAGGTAAATTCAACCAAAAAAAGTGATACATGACACTTAATAGAAAATCGGTGAATTTTAGGCTAAGTTGCTAGTCTAAATTATATTAATCTAATTAAATTGAGAGCCTATGTATACAAAATGATGTTTATACCAAAAGTGGGTTCATGTGACAGGGCATATTACTTTTCTTCTTATATGACGCAAAAAAGAGGTTCACTAATGCTGTGACTTTATTATAAATAACGGGCAGCACTTTCCTGAGTTTCCTCAAATTAAAGCGTAATGGGTAAATGATGCTCCACCATAGACGACGCAATTACGCGGCGGCACCACTTTGGAAAAGTGGAGCATCCAATTTATTCCAACCTTTCAATATTGAAGTCACTTCTGCCTTCATTCTGTCCCTGCAATTTAAAGTTGGGTCAACAAAACTATGCCTTGGAATCTATCAATTTGTTTAATCAAATTTTAACTGTGCACCAGTTCAAAAGAATTGTATACTCTTTAAGTGTTTGGCTCAATTTTCTTGAGCTATGCATTAATTATTTAATAATGAAATCTTTTAAAGGAAAAGATGGTAAAAAAACTTGAGCTATGCATTAATTATTTAATACGACGGCGTTTGGAATTTTAAATACAAAGTCTAATACGTCATTGTTTTTGTTGAAAACTTGGAAACGCAAAAACAAAATGTTTGTTAGACTTGTCACACTTCCATGTCATTCATGATTGTTAACTAAACCACTTAGTGGGATCGGATGGACTTTTATTTCAAAAGGTTTCACATATTTTCATGATATAAAATCAAATATAAATTGCAAGTTTTTAGTGTAGAGGTTGACTTGTTTGCTTTAAAAACAAGACTAGTTTAGTGCCCCGTACGATACAGGGATCAGTCACTTAAATCCACTTGATCAAATAATTAAAAAATTTCATTGTCAAACATAAGAATGAATGATTAAAATTTAAATAAGAGAAACTATAAAATATAATATTGGTGAGGTGCGTAACATATTTATAAAAAAAATTGTTTAGATTTTGCAAATTTTAAATGCATTATCTCCTATTTTGGGTTATTTGCTATAAATTTTGAAATTTGAATATCATATTGTTATGTGCGTGGAATTTTAGTAATTAATTGGTTGGACTTTAAAGTTTTAAAATTTTAATCTTTTTATTGCACTTTATTTCCTATTTTTTAAATATCTTTTATGAATTTTAGAGTATTAAATTTTTTTAAAAAGGTGGTTGAATTATACAAATTTTAAATTCTTTTAGCTCCTTTCAATGTCACACTTGTTATACACAGGATTTCAGTAGTTAATTAGCTGGATTTCAAAATTTTAATTTTCACCATGCTTTATCAGGATATTTTTTTTTTATGAATTTTAGACTTTAAAATTTGAATAAAATGTATAAGGGTAAAAAAATATTTAGGACTTCTTTACTTTTATTATCATTTGAATTCCATTGTTCAAATAACTAAAATATTTTGTTATATTATCCACAAAAAAGTGTAAGTGATATTATAAAATTCAAATTTTCCAAATAAAATTATCATTAAAAAGTTGAATAAAATACAAAGAATTAATTTTTTATAAAATAGATTGTTAGAGATATATTTCTTGATAATTATCTAATTTATCAATTTCAAGATAAATTTAAGAAATAATTTAGTTACTAATTATTTATGATTAAATTTTTAAGGGTAAAAAGGTCTTTTATTACTTATTTGCTTTATATATATATATATATATATATATATATATATGATTTGAATTTAATTTTTTAAATAATTAAAATATTTTGTTATATTATCCACAAAAAAATATAAGTAATATTATAAAGTTCAATTTTTCTGAATAAAATTATCATAAAAAAAGTTGAATAAAATATAAAGAATTAAATTTTTATAAAATAGATTGCTAGAGATGTATTTCTTGATAATTATCTACTTTATCAATGTAAAGATAAATTTAAGAAATATTTTAGTTAGTAATTATTCATCATTAAATTTTTAAGGGTAGAAAGGTCTTTTAATACTTATTTGCTTTTATTATATACTAGTATGATGCCAATGCGATGCGTAAGCCATTCGTAATGAATTTATTAATAATAAATTTATTTTGTAAAATATATAATCAATGCAAGGCTTAGTTGTAACTTGTAAGGCAGCGAACTGCAAATCGTTTTTTCCCATTTCAAATTCGGGTGTCGCCTTTATTCCGTTTACGGGTATACTTTGTCAAATTTGTCTCCAATAGAATCAAGAGCACACAAAGAAAAAAATCATCTTAATATTTCCAAATTCCAAAAGTCTTATTGCTAGTTTTTGTTTGTAATAAAAGTTTAATAAATTTTAAATATATTCGAATTGATATAACATTAATTAAATTTAAAATATATATTAAATAAATGAACTCCATAAAATATGCATGAAAGATATAACCTATAAAATGTAAATATTAAAAAAAAAAAAAAAATAAAAGAACAAAACTTATCTTGATGGATGTACGTTTGATTTTCTTCATCTCTTACATATTTTTTTTTTATTAATTATGACTTAAATTAATTAAGTCCTAAATTACTATTTTAACCTTAATTATTTAAAATATATAAGGTTAAAATAATAATTTAGGACTTAATTTCTTATATATATATATATATAATTATTTTTTCAGAATTAGAATTTTTGAATGAATCGTTTTTAAAAAAATCGTCTCATAATGAGCTTACATTAATATTAAAAAAAAAATCATTAACCTTTCTCACTCGAGTGTGGACTCGAACCTACGATCTCTAGGATCATTAATTCACTTGTTAACCACTAGGCTACAACATTTACCACAAATAAGTCAAGGTTTAATCCTTAATTATTCTCATCTAAAACTAATCAATATCACATTTGATTAAAGGCTAATTAATTAAAACAAGATTATTAATACCTCAAGTTTATAAATTGGGGAAGTGGTCCCTCATGACCAATATTTAGTCAAATAAAATATCTAATTTTGAAAACTAAATAGTCGATTATATTTATTATTCCCTTTTAATAATTTAACACTATGTACAATTTATAAGTTGTGTTTTTGTCGGTGAAGGTTATGAAAATTATGTTTTTTATAAAATTAACCTTATTTTACCCTTCATATCATTGGATTAGTAGAATGAAACTCAACCCAGCGGTGATGATGTTAAAATATGGAAAAAAAAAGTTAAAATAGAATACGCCTAAATGGCCAAATTAATTTTTTTGTCTTCAATAAACTTGAATTTATTAATCTGTATCACAATTTTTATATTTAATAATTTAATTCAGTGGTAAAAAGTATTTGGATTATATGTATACAAGGTACCGATCACAGCAGCAGTGTAATGATATAAACTTTCGCAATTAATTTGTGAAATAAAATGAAATAACTACCTATGTATCTATATAGAGACCTTAGTAAAAGTTTTCTGGAACTTAGAGTTTAATTTTAATTGTAAGAAATCAATTACACCCACAAAAAATTGTTTGAGAACATTCAATGCATACGTAAAAGTGAAATAAATACTAAAAGTGATAAAGTGGAGGGGAATCATATAAGTAGATAATTTATAATTTATAAGCACAGCAACCAACCCACATTAGGAGAAAATGTGGCCTTTTGTTCCATATCTTTTTTCAATATTATATGTAAAACTATACATACAGAAAAAGAAATAGCTCAATGAGAATCAAATTTGTCAACAAGCTTTTGGTCTATTCTAATAATTGCATTTAACTTAACTATCAATCCTTGGCACCATAATAGAACTCTTTCCATACAATTTTAACTAATAAATATATGTTTTATTCGTTGTAAATTTAAGCTAATTAGCAATATTTATAAGTAAAAATCTATGGCAATGGAAAACTATAACAGCAAAAAAATTTAAACAAATTTTGACAAAAATAAGTTACCGTATTTGTAAAAAAAAATTAAAATAGCCTCTAGAACAGTTGCTCTTAGTACAGTATTACCTTTCATGTGCCATAATTCTAAGAATTCAGAACTCGTATCAAAATGCTATCTAATCAACCAATTAAAATGTAAAATAATTTCCATTTCATATGATTAGGAAAAAAATAATTTTAATATATTATTTAAAAACGAATGAAAAGAAACTAATCTTAACAAGAAAAGAAAGGGAGATGAGAAATGAAGAAACTTTAATGGACTGTGATGGTAGGTCAGTTGAGTACTTAAAGTTTCCCCTCAAGCTTAAAGTGGTGTTGGACTTGAAAATGAACTCTAATGAAATGTAACTTTTTGCTCCATTTTTGGTTTGTTGATCAGTAAATTAATGGTGTTGCACAATTCACCTCATTTTATTCTTGAGTTTTTTTTTTTGTTTGAAAGTAATACTTATTATCCGTAATTATGTTATTCAAATTGTATAACGTTCAGAAAGTTTTAATTTAATTTAACTTAATGGGCATCACTAAAGAAATTCAAATATTTATTTGATATTATACCATACAATACATTATTTTGCAACGGGACGACGAAAATAACAACAATAATAATAATAATGGTGTCCATACAAAAAACGATAATATTTTAGGTTGTAGGTTACAAAGTAACCAAACTTTGTCCTTACTAGATGAGCATTTTGAAATTTAATACTAGGGTGGAAAATAAAAAAAGTAAAATCAATGGAATTGTTTTTATTGTATAGAACGAATAATTTAGAATGATTAAATTTAAGGTTGAATTGGTTATTTTTGGTATAAAATTGTTTTCAATTTATTTTATAGTGTCTTGGTAGAAAAATTTAATACCCCATTCTTCCACAATACATTTTAAAGCAAATTATAAAACATGTCTTATGTTTTGACTCATTAATAAAAAAAAAGGTATGCGTTATTATTTTTTTTCAAAAAAAAAGTCTATGTTTTGCACCATTAACAATTAAAGGATGTTCAATCAATAAATTGTTCATTTTTGTTATTTATTAAGGGTATTTTTGGATTTCAGTAAATTTAAATTAGGTTTAGATTTTAAGTATGACATTGGGTTATAAGGTATTAAGGTTAATATGTGACATTTTCAAAAATATTCTTGACAAATTAACAGAAATGAACTATAAATTGACGGAAATCCCTTAATTGTTAATGGTGTAAAACACAGACTCCTTTTTTAAAAATATTAATAGCACAAACCCCTTTTTATTAGTGAGTCAAAACACAAGGCATATTTTTATAATTTGCCCCTTCACATACAAAATTGTTTTAAATATGTGTTACTATTATCATGCATGTATTTTGATCAATTCATTAAAAAAAGTTAATTATCAACAAATGACAATTCAAATAAGAGCATTTTCATATATTGTGGGTTATGTGTCATGTGAAATATAGATTGACTAGGTGATGTTAATTTTTTATGAATAGACAAGACAATGTAAAATGCTAGTCACAATATATTACCTATTTGATGAACAGAGGATAAAATAAATTAAATAATGCCTTTCATCCTTAAATATCACTAAACATTAAACTTATCTTCTACATATATAGTTATTTATTAGTAGAAGATCAAGTATACAACATTCAACATATAATATTGCATATCATGTCGAAAAATAGTGAACAAATTTCTATATGACAATGATTTTATTATTCAATATTTTTGTTCACATATGTATCAATAAAGAGTAGAATATAGGATTACTGATATGCTCTAGCTTGACAATATGTAAGCCAAATGAGCTTAATTAGGGTTGTAAATGTTACGAATTACTTTGAATTTAGCTTGATAAAATTTGATTTGTTAGTAAATTAGTTCGTCTAGAAAGAAAATTATAGACTTTTCCATTGTAAACAAATAAAATTAAACAATAAAATATTCACTTCAAAAGTTTGCAAATATGTTCCATAAGAGACACAAGGACATGCTTGCAAATATGCTCGTTACCATACTCATGATAATATTAAAGAAAAAGTATATATTATCGATAATATAAATTATTACTATATTAGGTTTAGGCTTAATATGTAGTAAATTTTCTAAACTTGATACAAATAGTTTATTATGTTCTTAAATTTTGAAAAAGTCATCTTAATCCCTTCAATTTGTCAAAGTGTGCTAATTTGCTCCTCTAATTTTGAAATATGCATCAATTTGCCTTCATAAATGTCACGTATCAATTTTTGATTTAATATATTTTTCAAAGGTATCATTTTACATCACTTACCAAAATTTGACATGCGTCATTTGGAAGGTAAATTGGTGCAATTTTTCAAAATTTGATGAGAGCAAACTGGTTCTTTTTGGTAAATTGAAGGAATTGAGATGACTTTTTAAAAATTTAGAAGGACAATAGACTATTTGTGTCAAGTTTAAGGATTCATGATATATTTGACCTATTAGTAATTTTTTTTTGAAAAACACCATTTAGTATATATATTTATTATATGTGTATTATAAATATTGTAAAGTCAACGTACATTTTTTTATCAATAATAATTGAAAAACAGTACATATTATACATACACTACAGTTTTTTAATTTATAAACTCAAACAATAATTTTAAAGTCAAACTTTGGGTTAACCTCATTCAAAACGTAACGAACGTATTCAAGTTTCTATAGAAGTTTGATTAACCTCAGTTTTAAAACAAACTCAAATTTAGTTAAAAATTAGTTTAATCAAACTCTAGTTGGACTTAAACTATATTTTTATTAAAAAAAAGTTCCGCTTAAACTCATAAAGATTTAAGTATTTCACAAACTAAACTCCAACTCATCAAATTCGGTTAGGTTTATTACAGTAAAACTTTGATAAAGTAATATTCGATAAGGTAATATTCTCGTTAAATTAATATTTTTCTCTGGTCCCGACTTACCCTTTTATATTAAATTTACGTTAGATAAAGTGATATTCTCGCTAAATGAATGTTTTTTTTCCGGTCCCAAGCATATTACTTTATCGAGGTTCTACTGTAGTTGTTTAATGTTCTTGATCAAAGTAATTCAGCTATTAATAATTATGCCATCTTGTTATCAGTTGCTCTGATACTGCAGTGAAAACGAATAGGATGAAGAACGAGATAAATTCAAGCTCGAAAATTAAAACCGAATTACAGATGAATGGAGAAAACCGGCGAAATAAGCCATCAAAATTCTTATTCAATTAAAAACTACTTCAAAATACAAGATGACAAACCTTTAATTAAATAGACAAAACAATAACTAAAAAATTTAAGTAAACTAACTCTACTAAAATACTAAACAAGATAAAATATATAAAATCCTAACATATTATTCCCAGCACATTCTATCCCACCGCTTGCATATCGCTCGTCCCCTCTCTATTTCTTTACATTATTTTATCTCTTTTTTGTTTGTGCTTTTTATTTATCCGCCCCTTTCATTTGACTTCTATTCTCGTTCTTTTCTTTTTGTACCATACTTTTTCCCTGTCGCTTATTCGGGTCTGTTGGGAATAATACTAGTAGGACTAGCAGTATGTAATATGTAAGAGTTGATGCTGTGGTGTTAATAGTCTTATTGTTCCACTAAATTATTGTATTTGTTCCTCTCCTTGAATATAATTTGGTGAAGGAAAAAAAGAAGAAAAAAAAAGGTTGATTTGGAAACTGTATCATGAAAAATAATCTGCCTTGAAAAATACTTTTCAAGGAAAATAAAATATTTTTTTCGTTTTCTAATTGTAACACGATTTCAAAGTGAGAAAAAGGTGTTTCTGTCAGTCATTAATTTGATTGAATTATTTGTATATCTTGTGTCTTGTACTCTAGTCGCCTCATGTTTTGATACTTGCCCATGTTTATGTTTTCTTTTACTTTTCCATTTCACTATTTTACAAATCCACCACTTTTTTTAAGCCATAAAACTTTTATAGGATCCAATATTCGAACATTGTTGATCCTCATTTAAAATTTATTGGATGTTCAATTTGAGCAAAGACCAATTGGCTGAAGTAAATTACTTAAAACGCTAGGCAACATTAAATTTCAACCATTTGAGTAAAATCAAAGCTTTAGATACTGTAACTCGGAATTTTACAACCGTTACAACTTTTTTTTTTATGAAACAACCGTTACAACTTTAGAGAACTACAACCGACCAAACATTTATTACAAATGAAAGATTATTTAAATTTGATTTTCAATCTGAGAGACCCTATAAACTTTGTATTCGAAAGATGTTATTGAAATATAATAATAATAACAATGATATAAAAATAACATTAAAGTAAGAATGTCTTATTTTTTTACTGAAAGAGTAGGAAAATATTTTGTGAGTCGAACACACGTCTAATGAATCAAACAAGTAACTTTTAATTAAAAACAATAATCTGTCTCCCAGTTCATGGATAGGTGTAATTTGATGGCACTTGTTAGTTTATTAGACGTGGTATAATGTGGAATTAAAAAATAATACACACTTAAAATAATATATGAAAATTAGCCTGTAAAATTTGGAAGGAGTACGAAAATAGAATTAATAAAATACAAGAACATCTAAATTGGTTCGAAAATAAAAATGACTAAGCTTGTTTCCGCTTGAAACTTTGCGAACTTATAATAGTTGAGCTCATCTCGAGCTCGTCACAGGTTTAACTCGAATTTTACAAACTTGCAAGCTTAAGTGAGTCTTTTTTTCCTTAAATTGTTAGGTGAGACCTTGTCATATCATTTATTGGTATGTATTATATTGAGCGGAAATTGACCACTAATCGTGACTGACATAAAAACCATGCGCCCACACTAGTTTTAAGGACTATTACTATTGTATTAGTTTTATTCGGACATTTAGTTTACGTTGATTTAGAATGAATGTTTTGGATTTTTTTTTATCAGAATGAATACCATAACATTTTTTGGAATATATGTGTTTTGGTTTGACGAGTTAAGCGAAGTTAGTTTTGAGCAACAGATAGACAATAGTGTGCTTCCCCTTTCATCAATAGATATAATTATCAAAATATATTCCCTTGATTTATACAGCTAAATACGTTATATATAGGAATTAAGATAAAATTACAAAAAACAAAAGGAAACTAAACTGTACAATTGGAAAGAAAATAAAATTTAAGAAATCATTAAATGTCTAATTTACTCACGAATTTAGTGAGTAACAAAATCTAAGTAACAACAACAATTAACGGAATTTTTTTCAAAAATTAGAAAATGTCATAATATATACCTGAACCAGAAAAAGAAATGATATTAGCAACAATAATTATTAATAATTATCAAAATTATAATCTTAGATTAGGACTAATTCAATCAAATCCTATCTTAGGAAAAACCCAGATCAAAATGGATAATATTTTCAAATTAATTTTCTTTCTTTTTATCTCACTAATCCATCTTCATCTTTCCACATCCCAAAATGATAATCCCGGCAGACTTTCGCCGGAAAGTAATTTGTGCACTTCCGCCAAAATGATAATCCCAAAACTAGCTTCGCTTAACTCGTCACATTTTGATCCGCCATTGTTACGTAAACAAAAGAGCAGCAGAGCAGAAATGCATCTCTCTTCTTCAATCCACCACTTCCCTCTCAAATCTAACCCAAAATATTAACTTTTTGGATGCCACGTAATTTATTGTAAGTTTTCTCTGATTATATTTGACTTTGATCCAAATAAGCCAAAGTACTCGTACCTTTATATTATAGTAAGGTGTATGTTATACTTATTTTTTTTTTTTTAAATAAAGTATAAAATTTTTAAATTGACTATTGGTATAAATGATATACCAACTTATTTAATGGTGAAAAAATAAATATGAAAAATTTGTAAAAGATAAAATTACTTTAAAGTTTATCCACATTAATATTTCAGATTTGATATCACGTGAAAAACTGAGGAAGAATTAGCTGGTTTTCAGATTTGGTTAAACTTCCATAACATGCATGAAAGACACGTTTTGTTAATTGCATAAGCTATTGATAATCCTCTGCCAAAGTTCAAAATTATTCTGTTATTTTTTCTCAATGAGTATCCTTGTAAAATATTGAATAAATTGGGATTACAATAAAACACTGCAAAGACATCGATACTAACAAGCTAAACCAGATCGATTTATTATAAAATCTTCACCTAGACACTATTTGACACTATACGCTAATCCGATTTTTTCTACCTACGTAGGAGCTACACTCAAACTTAAAAAATATTGATATTTTTTATAGTAAATACAATTAAACCTTTTTGCACAAGATAATATGGTTGTTGGTAACATTTGTGTACATTAAAACATATTTTCACAATATAATATAATGTTTTTTATTCAAATTGAGAAATCATATGACACGAATAAAGATGTTTCTATCATCAAATTAATATCTGTTTAACGCGGTCTAAAATATAATTTATAATATTTTATAATATTATAATTTAATATATCCTATATAATTCAATTATAAATAAATTCATAATTTCATTATAAAGAAAAATATATAAAATATATTATTATACTTCGCCTAAGTTAAGATGAAGCCCAACCTCAACCTCGGCTTATAAGCCCTCTCCCACCTTGTTAACACCTAGCACTTTTTAACAATTGCATAGTTTCTACATAAATTGAAGACGGTTACATCTCTAATTAAAGATGGTTAAATATACAATTGAATCCTCCTCCTTACGAAACAGTTTGTTGCACAAGATAAAAACCTTGCAATATGATTCAAATTGAAAACAGTTGACACTTAAATAAAGATTAAACACAGATCAATTGGATTTGTTTCAAATCTCTCAAACTTGTAAAAAATCTCTTCGAATACCAGCTAACCTATTTCAATACACTAATTACCACATTAAAAGCCAAGTTTCACCTTTTGATTGACTTAGATTCGTCAAAATTTTTATTTTCTCCTATTAAATCATATAAGTTAATAGGTTTAAAGACACTTTTCAAGAAAGTTTAAAGAGTATTTGGAACAAGTAGAAAAACTTTTAAAAAATTAAGAAATAAAAAAGTTTTCAGGAACAAGTTGAGTAGAACACGGACGAATTTATACCTCAGAAAATATATCAGACATAAAAACACAACTTTCCGGTTTCAGATTGCATACAGCTCATAAATCTGTTGGCTCGACTACGAAGCTAAAATAATTCTGTAACATAATATTCAACTAGCACTTCTATGAATCTAACCATCACATATCACCTCCGAGTAACACATTACATGATCAAAACGACAAATATCAAAGGATTTCGCACAAGAATTGTTTCGACATCAACTTCTTCGTGTTCCCAGTGGACTCCAATTAAGATGGCACTGCAAAATAAGAAAATGCCAACAACCAATAAATAACACAATAAATCAATCGATGATGCAGAAAACAAGGCCAACAAAACCAACAGCAACGTGTGAGATAATGATCAGCAAAATAGCAACAAAACATTGAAAAATTAAGAACGGAAAAGGCAGTGGAGATCATTATCCAATGAAAAACACCAAAACCGATAATGCATCAAAACGCGACCATTACATGCAGCACTGCAGGAAGAAAACTAAAATGGAAACCGTATTTATATGCAATACAACCCTTGAAGGACCAAAGAGCTGTCAATGAAAAAATTTCATGCCCAGTAACACACAAAAGATATGTACAGCCATGTTATTCGCTTGGTTCCGATAACGAGGCACTAATGTCTAATTTTTTTTTTCATTTTTTCGACTAATGAAAAGGAATAACATGACCACATTATTATTTTTACAAAGAAAGCGGTGAAGGGGCATTGGCACACAATAGATACTAATGAACAGAGGTAAAACCTCACATCATTGGGCAAAAGATATGTAAAGATTTGCTGGTTTTGCTTTTTGTTTTTCATTCATAAAACCATAAAACATGTTGATAATTTAACCTAGATTAGGAAAAGAAAGTGACCATATTAAGACTGAGATTGGGTTGTGCTACAGGAAAACAATAACTTACTATATGTGGATGTATCAATCTGCTCGGGAAGCTCCTTTATATCCACCTCAAACCTCTCCTGCACCTGTAATTAACCAAAACCTATCAAAATAAGCAGCCGGGCCATTATAGCTTGATCGAAGTTAAAAGAGACCGGTAGCACACCTGATTTAGGACATCAGAATCTGAAGCTGATGAAACAAATGTAATAGCCAGCCCTTTAGTTCCAAACCTACCAGCTCTACCGACCTGTCATTTTCCACCACTACTAAGTCAGATCATAAAATACAAAGCAACAGAATTGATAATAATGTTAACTGGGTACATATAAACAAAAAGGGCCTAATGCATAGTTGACAACTTAAAGTTGCCATGATTCGTCTACTGCCAACCTGAACTGTCAAAAGTTTTTCTCAACTCTGCTGTTTCATAGACCCTGAATCAATGCCAAGTGTAATCTTCTGGTTGGTTTGCTTTTCAAAGATGTCAATTTTAATTAAGCAAAAGCTAACACGAGGCATATAGGGGGTGAGAGCAGTAAAAAACGCCTAACTTTAGGAGGCTGAGAAAAACTTTTGAAAGTTCAGGGGTGCAGTTTTAGGATGAAATTGGCCTAGAAAAAAGTCATGTAAAGCTTACTCTATGCAGATAAGTGTCGGCAGAGTCTGGCATGTCATAGTTGATAACAATGTTAACTCGTTCAATGTCGATGCCACGACCGACCAGATCTGTCGCTACTAGAATCCTCTTGTGACCTTCCTTGAATCCCTTGTAACGCATCAACCTAAAAAAAACATAGCAAACATCCAGTTCGGTATAAGAACTTCACTAAAACTGCGAGAGATCATCTCAATCTCGAAAAAACACGTTGTAACACATGAAATTCTCTTCATAACCTATGAAAGTGCGCCAACTCATATGTAAACATGCTAATCAGTTTCACACCCATGACCCTCTTTTAACTTCACGATGTCAACCTAAGAGGATATCAGTTACTTATAAGCATGTAATCACCCAACCATTTACACGAGTTGTGTCATAAAAATTTAACACCCGGCCAGTTAAACATGAGTTCACCCTTAGCCTAAACAGACAACTTAAAATGAGATTTAACCACTAAAACCACGACTCTGTTTGAGATTTCTTTCCCAGGCTGTTTTCCATGAAAGCTCCATCATGAAGTTCTCCATATAAGCAGCAATTTTAGTCTTGCGAAAGCAGTTTTGTTAGTTCTATCCTTACTAGTATAATGGATCAAAATGCATTGTC
>CAOJBJ012461872.1:0-10364 GCA_948291685.1 Euphorbia celastroides
TAAACATGCCCCATATTGTACCCCAAAATCACGGCTTGCAGATCCAGAAAGATCAACATTTGCCTTAGTATAGGAGGCAAGGAATAAAACCCCACATGTTTGAGAGAAGAAGAGGGATTAAAAAAAGAAGAAAGCAATGGATAAAACCAGTGAAGAAAGTAGCAGAATTGAAGAATCAAGAATTGGAGAAGAAGAAGAAGAAGAAGAAAAGGGTAAACAAGATATGACCCAGATTGAGATTTGAGTGAAAAAAACTAAAAAGATTGAATTTTTATTAGGAATTTCTCTCTCTAAACGCGTAGGCTTTGATCTGCAGATAAAGCCGCGGCAGGATACAAGTCCATGTCAGACAACAGTGGTGGGCTTTAATAATATTTTGTTTTCTACAAAAAAAAGAATTTTTTATTTTTTATATTTATTTGAAATAATGCACACAGACAAACAAACATAGAGTAAACATTATATGATAGAGTCGATGAATTTTTATTAATATATGATCATAATGTGTATTTATTTATAAATATTTTTTTATGTTTGAATTATGATTGTGTCTTTACTTTAGCTCTATAATGTTGGACACTTGGCTTTGTAATAAAACTCGTAAGCTTCTTTTCTTCTTCTTTTCATCTTCTAGTATAATGATTCTATTCTCAGTTTTAATTATGAATAATTGAAATTCTTTCTTTAATTATAAAGTTTTGTTGATAATAAAATTTCTAGTATACATTCAGCGTTAATGTATTTAGAATTTTCAATTAAGTCTAAAAAAGTAAGATATGTTTACATTATATTTCAGAATGTCACTTGACATTATTCATACATTATAACATATTGTTCTTGTTATATTTACTTTTGACTTTTAGGGTTGAAAAAACAATCAGTTATTAAAAATGAGAGATAAAGGTAAAGCTTAATACTCGACATAATATTTGTTTTATTTAGGTAGTACAGTTCACATACCAAAAAATCAATGTGATAAATAGTATTATAGCAAGCTATGAGATAATATTGCCAAATTGATTAATTTTTGGCAATATTTGTTAACGTATAACCATAATTGACTTAATTTTAACTAAAATAAATTTAAATTTTATGAGAGATATGAGTGGATTACCAATTTTTCATACTAGTTTCGCCTTCATCATTTTGTGATTAATGTAAAATTTAATTAAATGATCGTAGAAGTAGAAATATGTGTTATCTTAAAATAACTATAGAAACAAATGAGTATTGTTCTTCGCTTCAGGAACTACCAATTAAAAGTAATGAACTTCAATATTCTTGTTGGTTTGCTTCATAGGATGGTACCACGATCGTTTTCTCTGAGCACTTCGTTTGACTTATGATAAAATGTACAATTCGTGCATAACATCAAACCTTTAATAGTTCAAAGAAATACAATATTCCATTTGGAAAATAAGATTTTGGAGTTGGTTTTCAACTTTGAATGAGATTTTATACAAATAAATCTAGCTTTCCAATTTCAAAGGACTATAGTTTATAACAATGTTCCGGAATATATTTTAACTCGTTTATTTTTCATTGAATAATTAATAAATTTTTAAAGAAATTGGATTTCGAATTAAAGACTTTCCATCAACATATTGAAAGGTGTACCATTTAACCAAAGACCAATTAGTATTTTAGCTCGTTTATCCCTCAAAAAATCTATCGAATGATACTTTGAATAAACCGTTTTCATTGTCTAAACATACTTTTATAATTACTCAAATTAAACTCCGTAATCAAGCCTGACAGCGACGAGTTTCTTTGGTTCCCAATTATTTGTTTACCCATTAATTATTGTTCTTGTCTATACAAACTAGTAAAGAATTTTGTGAAAATATTAGTTAGGATATAACATCCATCATTCCTTTAATATCATCATTAAATTATGAAGCCCCTTTAGCACTTTGCTTCTTTCCCTTTTTTTTCTTTTTGACCAGTTGGTAGACTATCATTAAAATGACATTTGAAAAAACTGCACTTATATAATGAAAAATGGAATATTTGACCATAGCTTTGACTTTTGGAAAAATCAATTGCTAGTAACGATTTCTCAAACAGTGCAAAATTTATCTCTTGCTCAGTTAATTACTGATTTCGCTATCACATTTTACTGTTAAATGGTGAAAAACGTGGATAACTCGGTCAACAATTGATCCAATAAAAAACCGTTGACTCCAGTCCTCAATGGGTAGCACCGACAGTAATTTATTTTCAAGATTGTACCAAACAGTACGTTGTCGTGCCACGTTGTCTGTTAGTTCTCTTGAAATTGTTAAAAAGATTCTGGATAAACTTCAAAAACATCTCTTAAAATATTGATATTTAGTAAAAGCATCTCTAAAATTTGTTTTTATATAAAAACACCCTTGAGCTTTGAGAGATTAGTAAAACCGTACTTTTCCGTTCATAAACCGTTAAGTGATGATGTGACATTAGGGTAAAGTTGTTAATATCTATTTTGGTATGAGACAAATTAGTCCAACCAAAATTTCTAACCTAAAACCTACCTAAGACTGTTACCGTCGCCGCTAACCCACGCCGACGAGCCGCCAGCAAATCGGGATCTTGGCCGGCAACTCCCAAATCCGCCCAAAACTTCCAAATCTCGCCGATCTGTCACCGATTTGCTGGAAAATCACTACAGCGGCGCTCAAATCTCGTGATTTCGGCGGTTGCCTGAACCCAACACTGATATAGCCTTTTGTAGTAGGCAAATACTCTAAGAAATTAACAGAGAAAGACAAGAGAGTTTGAGGCAATTTTTCACTATATCTGAACTAAAATTACAATGCTTTAAATAGGAATAAATAAAAACTTACCTACCATGATCCTACTTCTAAGCCATGAACTTCCACTAACATGAAAGCTATGATCTTCACTACTCCTAAATGCTAAAACAACTAAACTTGCAGCTAACTAAAAATGAGAAAAACATGCTAGAAATAATGTGGAACTAGTCCATGACTGAGTTGGTTGGAGCCGTATCAATTGCCTTCCCCTCCAGATTCAGCTCGTCCTGGAGCCGGACATGAAACAGTGTGATCGGGTGGCGGTTCGACTTGTTTTTCTGGTTCATTGTCTGCAATCAACAAAAAGTGAGGCAGATTGCATTTATGGCCTGAAAAAAATTGCTCTGAACACCTAAAGCAGAGTCCTTCTTTTTTCCGTTGCTGAATGGCTTCTAGTGATAGTTCGGTGAAGGGTAAGGTTTTGGGGGACGACAATAAAGGGGTGGAATGGGACGGATTAGGTGTTGGATTTGTAATTGATTTCTGCGAAAAAGCTCTTGAGTTTGTGGTGGCCGGTTGGAAGGTAGTGGTAGGAGTCTTTGGGGAGTAGGTTGCTCGTTGAGTAAAATAAGGATTTGTTGTTTTGGATAAATGAGAATTTTTATCCTCTAAAAGACGAGCAAGGTCGCAAGCATCAGTTAGCATGGAGGGTTTTAAAATTACTAACTTCGATTGGATTTCGGTTTTGAGACCGGAGATGTAACAGTTTCAGAGTGTTGTTGGGGAGAGTCCAATTACGCGATTACTGATACGTTCAAATTCAGTGGTGTAATCGGTAACCGATCCAATTTGGCGGAGTTTGAACAAGGTGGCCTCGTGGTTTTCATACGTTGAAGGACCAAAGCGAAGTTCGACTGCTCTTTTGAATTCTGGCCATGACCCGAGGAGGCCATTGGTGGACTGATTCTGGTACCTTGAGAGAGCGTCGCCAACAAAATGGAAAGCGGTAAGGGCAACACGATCTGATGAAGCAATATTGTAGTAATTGTAAAATTGATCGGCTTGGGATATCCATCCGAGCGGGTTAGAGCCATCGAAAAGGGGAAGGGTAATATTTGGGTGGCGTTGGTTTTGGGTTTGGTTGTTGCGTGTGGAGGTTTCAGCAGTGTGAAGGATGGTTTTCATCGATTTGGCCTTATCAGGATCAATTAATTCAACAATGTGATTGACCAAGCGGGCAGTGGTTTCAGTTTGTGTGTCAAGTTTGGCATTGAGGTTGGAAGTAGCATGGACGAGGGTCAAGAGTTGGGTTTTTATTTTGTTGTGTGTGTTGGTGGTTTGGGTGGAAATTTGGATGAGTTGGGCAAATTGATCGGATAATGACGGCGATGGTTCGTTGGATGTGAAAGTGTCTTTGCGGGGAGGCATGTTTCGTTAATGAAAGCACCAAGTTGATACAGCCTTTTCTAGTAGGTAAACACTCCAAGAAATTAACAGAGAAAGACAAGAGAGTTTGAGACAATTTTTCACTATATTCTGAACTGAAATTACAATGCTTTAAATAGAAACAAATGGAAACTAACTACCTACGATGATCCTACTTCTAAGCCATGAACTTCCACTAACATGAAAGCCATGATCTCCACTACTCATAAATGTTAAAACAATTAAACTTGCAGCTAACTAAAATGAGAAAAACATGCTAGAAATAATGTGGAACTAGTCCATGACTGAGTTGTTGGTGCCGTATCAAACACCAACCTAACCAGTCGATTTCAAGCGCCGTCTGTTTCCCTTTATTCCCGGTGAAAACCGCAACTGGTCAATTTCTCTTGAACGATTAAAATCCCCTTGTTTGTTTCAGTGAACCGAGTAAAAAACCAGTCGATTTCTCTCTTGGCTGTCGTTTCAGATCTCGTCGGGATCGGTTTTCTGGTCGGTGAAAATCAGTGACAGCTAGCGGCGGCGAGACAACGGGTTTTTGGAGTTTTTCTTCGGAAAAACAAGGAGTGGCGGCGGGACAACGAGTTTTTGGTCTTTTGATGATTTCGCCGGAAAAATTCAAGGGGGCTGCAGGAGTGGCGTTGGAAAAATTGAAGGGGGGCTTTTGGTCGGCTGCTTTTGGGTTCTCGCCGGTAAAGCGACGCCGGCATGGGCGGTTCTAGGGTTTCAGTTTTGGGGTTGGGTATTAGCATTTAGGATTATGGGTTATTGGGTAAATGAGTTATAATATTGGGTTAATGGGTAATGGGTTAAAAATTTACTGTTTGGACAATTTTGCCTCTGTCCACGTCATCACTTAACCCCATTGGATGGAAAATCCGTCTTTTGCTAACTGTGTAAAAGCTCAAGGGTGTTTTTGCAAAAAAAAAATCTTAGAGATGTTCTGGCAAAAAGTCAATACTTCAAGGGACGCTTTTGAAATTTACCTTTCTTACATCTCCTAAGTATAGTATTACCAAAAGAAAAATTTTCTATAAGTATAACGAGTGGGCTGGTTTCTGGTCAAATTTATTGTGACTTTTTATTCCAAAACATTAACTATATGTTAAATTTTAAAATTTGTACCGAATTTTAGAAGACATTTTAAGTCAGATCTATGACGTGTATATAACTTTTTTTTATTTTATTGTAATAATAATAATAATAATAATAATAATTAAATATATGATTTTTTCCAATTTTTTACATTTAACCATACGTGTTATATATCATCAAATTTCAATATAATGAAATATGAAACTTCATAAAAGCGGAGAAACATAATATAGGGAATATATATACATTTTGTTCGTTGTACTGAATTCGGTTTTTCACGCATAAACCAAGTCTAGACCAATAAATTTTGTGCTTTATAGGGCTCAAACCTGACTTAAGAAAAGGTAGATTATAAGTCATTATATAATCATTACAAAAAAACTAAAACAGTTTTTAGAAATCATGTTAATTACCTAGTCGAAAAGAAGAAGAAAAAAACAATTTGAATAGCTATGCATACTGAATACATTGATACTAAAGAAGTGTAATTCAATTGATACAACTTCTAATGTAGAGGTAAGAAATATTAGGTTCGAAACTTAATTTTTTTAAAAAATTGTTAAATATTGGAAAAAATATTGAATACATTAACACAATGCACAAATAAAACAATAATTATGCAGCATAATAAATAACCTAATTTATATGACTTAGTCTTTAGCACATGTCATGTGACCTCCATATGTTATATAAGTTTAAAAATGTGCTGGCCCCATTTCAATCCTAAAGTAATTAGACCGACTATATTTAAATGGACGGTAGTACTTTTTGCTTGGGATCAATAATTCATTCTTTTTGAATTTAAAACAATTGTACCAGTACCGTACAAATTTAAGAATGGAGATAAAGTTTTTCATCAATCTAGTATACAGAGATTACATATTTCACAAATCAATCACAACTGCAACGAAAATTATATCTAAATAAGAAAAAAATATTCAAACTTATAACTATCATGGAGTGTCGAGGACACGTACTGATCTGTATGCCGAATCAAAATCGTCTTATATTAGGTTGAAACAAATGTATTCTACTATTTTCATAAGAGAAGATTGATGAACAATGTTTGAAACAAATCTATTATTTATGGTATAAAAGAATATGAAAAGGGAAATTATATTGAATGCCTGGTATTTTAGATTCTTTCTTTATTCAACGGTTGAAATTAGACTAATACATACTTAGTCTCCTCAACTATCACATTTGTTTGAATTAACACTCTCACTTTTTTTATGTTAGTTTCAACCCCCCAAACTTTACCAAATCGTTAATTTCAACCCCCACTGCCATGTGTCATAATTTGATTAGAGAGATAAAATTTAAAAAATTGGCTTTTTTGAAAAGTCAAACTAATCAAAATATGACACGTGGTAACATGGAGGTTGAAACTAACGATTTGATAAAGTTAGGGGGTTGAAACTAACATCGAAAAGGTGAAGGTGTTAGTGTAAAAAAGTGTGATAGTTGAGGGGGCTAAGTATGCATTAAGCCGTTGAAATTCAATTTATATTTAATTAATTATTCATTTATTATACATTCAATGATCGGATTGAGGAAGGGTGTGAAATGTCAGATGTTTAATATAATTACCCATATGAAAAACGATTTTAGCGAAGACTCAAATCTTATGTAACATGATTGTTATACTTATATACAAACTCTAGGCAGTAGGAACTATCTTTTTTTATAAATTTATTTTTTATAAATTCTCTTAGGCTTTGTTTGGGAGGGAAAATTTGATGGTAAAGTAATGGAAGGGAACCTGATTTTTATGTTTGGGAAGAAGAATTGCAGGCAAGAGATGGGATCCCATGAAATCTGAGTTATAGTCGGTTCCTCTCAGTTCCTATATATCTCGTCCGCTCAAACTGGTGGAATTCCAGGAGAAACATGGCTCATTATTAATTTTATCCTTCTTTTCTACTTTAACAACCATGTCCTATCTTGTTTTAATTTGAAAATATAAATAAACATTTAGAGTATATATATAATTTTATATTCACTTTTCTTTATGAACTCATTCCTTCCTTCTAAACATAAATTTTTATAATACCTTCTATTTACATCATTTACTATCTTTTCACTTACGTTCTTTTCATTTACGTTTTTTTATGATTTTTTTACAACTTGCTCCCAAACAAAGCCTTAGTGAGGAAGTTGACAGGTTTCAACCAAATTCATAATTCACACAGTACTTCGTGCTTTCAATATTGTCCTTTGTAGTATATAAAAAATAAAGTAATTATATGCTATTATTATTCTGGTAAAACGATAATTATCCATCATCAGGTTACAATTATTTTCACTTGTACATCCTTATTGGCAAATTCAATCGATAGCTTGTACTATGGTGTATAAAATTTAATTTAAGACGAGAAGATGTCACTATCAAATTTTGCAAGCCTGTGAAATGTTGAATTGTAATAAAGTTATTAGCAGTGGACCTCAAAAGAACTGCAACTTGAGGTTAAATTAATTTCACCAAATATAATTAGGTAAATGTTAGTGGTTGAAAAATTAATCCAAGATACAGGAAATTCATAGCACTTTTTCTTTGTCATCGTCATGGTCAATGTGTTTAGATTTCCTAGCGATAAATTAATATAATATATTTACTTTTAAAGAGTAAATTAATTTATAACAAATATACATATTTTTATTTTATGAATGGGGATTTTGTATCTAGAAGCCAAATTCATACATCTCGAACACACCACTAAAGCTATTATTAATCTAATGGTGAAGTTTGAAACGTTGTAGAAACCACAAAAAAAAACTTATAGTTACAATACACATGAAAATAACCGAACAATTATGTTTGAATCTAAATTATTAGATTCTAAATTTATGTAATTAAATTATTAAGATGCTAAATTGTATAGATGCAGAGTAAAGAGCATAGAATAAAGGTTAATTTGACATTATAGGTGCACATAAACTCAATTTTGTCAGTATCATTGAATTCATAACTTGGTTTTTTTCTAATTTTATTTTGCACCGAAGGTTTCTAAGTGCAAAATGTTAGCGTCTTATTCTCGGTTAGCAATTTTCAGTTTGATTCATAAAGATGTTAATAACCTAACTTATATTTTAACCATATCAGTTTATTTGACGATATAACAAAGGATTAGTTGTCTGAGTGTCTCAATTATATTGCCCATCTCCCACCTTCAAATTTAATCTACACTTTTTTCCAAAAAAAATGAAAAGTAAGTGTTTCAGTAAAAGTTGAAGCCTTTTATGATTATTTTATTGTTTAAAACTAAATATCAAATCGTATATTTCATGGCACGGGAGAAGAAAAGAAAGTACAAATATATAGATGATTTAGAAAAGATAAAATGCATCTTGAGTGTCCTGAATGTTGGTTTTAATTGCTTCTTACTTCCCTAAATTTATAAAAGTACATTTCAGTCTCTTAAACTTGTCTAAAATAAGAGATACTTTCGTAAGTTTAGGGGTACTTTCGTAAGTTTAGGGGATTAAAAGGTAATTAAAAACAACTTCAACAGATTTCAGATACGTTTAGCCCTTAGAAAACTTTAGAAAACCCCAAAACCAAAAGTTTAAACAAGACAATAATTAAAATTACGGGACGATTTTCGTTTTTTTTTTGAGATTTATCGAATACAATTGAGTATTGACGAAAAAGACAACACACTGTGTGTGGTGACGATCTCATGCATGCACGGGAGATCTGTCCACCTCACTCCTTAATTTTTTTAGCAATTATATTGGCCTTTTAAATTGTAATTTGAAGAATTCTGGAGTGAAATTTGTTGTCACGTGTCTTCATTTCATAAATGTACAAGTGATCATCATTAAACTTCTATTTAATATAGAAAAACTCTAGCAGTCAAAAGTTTATTCTCCTCTCCTAAAATTTTATTTTTTTTGTTTATGAGTTTGTTTGATAGGTAGATAAAAATAGTCTGTTAAAGTTTTTCTCTCTCATAATTTTTATTTTCTTAACTTTTGTTTTCATTTTTGATGTTTTATTGATAATAATCTACATATTTTTCTTATCGTTATCTATACGATTGTCATCTTCAATCACAAATCTATTGCTACAAAACTCAATATTGATTAACAATTGGATTGGACATCATCTGTCTTTAGACAAGATACTTGGTTATCTTTCAAAGTTGACACCCCAATCTCTCTTCATTCAGCAAAAGAGTTTCAGATCTGCAATACTGGTTGAGGTTATTGAGCAAGCAAGTACTTGATGATTAACGTCTTCAAAGTCGTTAGTTGGAGATTATGAAAAATAAGTTATAGTTTGTTTAGGTCTTGTCCTTGGACATGTTTGTCTTGTTACTGTAGCATGTTTAGTTTGTTTGTGTTGTCTTGTTTTGTCCGATGTTTAACATCGGTCTATGATTTTTTTCTTTTAGATAGTCAATGTTTTCAGTCTACGAATCATGTTGTAGCTAGTACAACGAATTCTTCGACATGTAGGGAGACTTATCCACCTTGAATTAAAACTGTAATTATCTTTGATTTGATTTTATAGACTATATTCTAATTCAGTAAAAAAAATATTGACCTTTCAAGAAATAATTATTACGTTTCTTATTACTATATTGATTTTTAAAATTTGTTGAATCAGATTTCATGGAAATAAATACTTTGTAAAAAAAAAAAAATAGAATAACAACCGCACTTGCTAAAAGTTTAGAGCTAAATATAAAAACTTATCATTTATTTTGGTTCATTTTCAAAAATACAACTGCGTTATTTTTTTCAGAAAAGTATGTATTTTTTTAAAAATAAATAAATAAAAGTTTTTAAATACTAAATTATGCTCACCGTGTTATGATTTTTTTTATATTAATTAATAAAAATGTAATACATATTTAATGAAAACACATACCTGTTTGTATGAAAAAAATATAGATCTTTTCCATGTTTTGCAATTATTTCTAAAATTCTAAGTTCTATGAGTAGACTTTACTAGTATTTTTTAAATAAAATATACGAGCCTTGCCAGAACTCAAATGCTGGTAGTAAATATTTTAGTTAATATATCATATAGTATATTTAACAATTATTTGAATTGTTATACTTTAGAATGTTGGAATTTTG
>CAOJBJ012462197.1:0-11435 GCA_948291685.1 Euphorbia celastroides
AAAAAAAAACCTTTAACCTGCATTAAGTTTAGTCCAATAAAAGAATCATGACATGTTCCCCGAACCCAATCTCTGGTTACATTTTAGGGTTTTCTTAATTGACCTGTAATAATTTAATTAAGTGGCGACTCCTAAACACCAGGCTTCAAAAGAGGTATAACTTGGTCTAAAACCAGTGAGCATTTGCATTTGCATTGAATCGTCATTTCCATCAATCTGGCGGCCATGTTCACACAAGGTTGCAGTCTGCTGCTCGGGACAGGCTGCGACTATAGACTATTACTACTTATTTACAAGAAAACCTCCTCCTCCATTAATGGAGGAGGAGAGAAAATGGTTTTCCAATCGTGTTTTTGTTACAGAAATGATAAACCAGATGAAGGAGAGAAGATGGGATAAATATCTCCCAAATATCCTAATAAAAGACTCAGAAAATACTTGGCCATAAAAGAAAGCCTATGTGGCTTAATATGGTTCAAGTAATAAATTACTACAAAAAATATATATTTCACATCACTCTTCCACTCTCCAACAGTTCCTAGCCACGTCAACCCCACTTGCATCAATTTTGGCTCCAAACACTTCAACTTTTCCCGCCAAATTCGCTGCAACCTTGCTGGAATGCCCAAGATTGTCTCTTGAAACGGTTTGCTACAATCTTATCATAAATACCTTTCAAAGCTGATTTTTTTAACATTAAATAAGCACAAATAAACCACAAAATCCACTATTAAATTTCACTTATCACAACTCAAACGATATTCGAAAAACAAAATTATTTTGACACAATGGGCCTTAATTCGGTTACGTTGTTAAAACGGTAATTGTAGAAGATATCCTCTTTTTACCCCTTGTATTTGTTTTTGTCCTTTTTTTGTATATGTTTTTGTCCTTTTTGTCACACTTGTTTTTACTTTTGTCCTTTTTTCCCGTACATTTATTTTAGTCCTTTTATCATTAGTATACCATAGTTAGTCTTTTTCAAAACTAGTCGGAATCTAACCGGACCGCCGTCCCGGCCGCCCAGATCTCACTGTCGATGTTTTTCAGGCGAATACCATGGTCAGTATTCAGTATACTAAGGTTTGGATATCGGGTATACTATTTAAGATTTGGCCAGAATCTCGTCGGACCACTGTCCAAACCGCCGCCATTCAAACCCACCGCCATAAAACTAAAAAATAAAGGCAGTCAAAACCAAAAACGAAAAAAACAAAAACAGTCCAGTTCTGGCGGTGCGGGTGGCGAGATCGGCGGCAGACGTCGGTAGACGGTGGCGTCAAAATCGGCAAAGATGACGGCGAGGTTTCGGGACTGCGAGATCGGCAAAGACGACGGCGAGATCGGGTTCCGGCGGCGGTCTTTTCGTGTTCGTTTTAGATCTGTGGTGGTTTTGGTATCCGACGGTATTTTTCGGTCAGATCTGGTGGCAGTTTCAGTTTCTGGAGGCGACATTCCTTCAGATCTGGGCGGCAGCGTCGGCAGGGGTGAGATCTGAGGGAGAAAGATGCGTCGGTGGTGGCGGGACCAGATGAACAAGGCGGACGACAAAGGCAGATGACTGGTGGCGACGATGGCGGCGGGACTTCGAGCGATGGGGGAGGCGGCGGCGGCAGTTCAGGGAAGAGGTTAAGATTTTTATGAAAATAGGGTTTTTAAGATTTTTGTGGAAAAAGATAAGAAAGAGGGACATTTGTATATATATAAAGGACATGAGTTAAAATTAAAGGAATTTTAAGAACATTTCTTTCAAAACCACTTGTTAAAGTGATGAATTTTTCTCACCAGAAACTCTTCAATTCATTAAATGCCGCGTTACATGAGCTGTATTATATTGGCAGCTAATGCAAATGATAATGTTGGAAATAAATAAGAACGTTCAATTTGTAAGCATAAAGTAATTGAAATTTGTTGGTCCCAATGTAATTGAGCAAACGGGTCAGAGGGGTGAATGACCTTTTTTGCGGAAATATATCGCAATTTAAAATTTCTTCAGTTCCTGAAACTGGAAGGTTCCGGAAGCAAGGCAATTGATATGAACTTGTGAGAATTAAATTGCTCTCATGATTTATCCTGGTTCGGCTTCGCTTACTCCAGTCCCCAGAACTCCTGCTAGGCTTTAATCCACTAGTGATCTTCTTTACGGGCAGAAGACAAGCCGTTACAATGTTCTTCTTTACGGGCAGAAGAACCAGCTTTTGCTTGTTTCCGGATACAGTACCCATCTGTAGCGCCCTCGCCCCGATTGATAAACCGAGGGGGAGCCACGCGGATCGATAATCGAGAACCGGCACCTTCCCACTCGCACCTTTTTCTTTAAAATTCAATATACTTTTCATTCAAAATCAAATTCATATAAAATTCTCTAACTGTGATGTCCCATAACACCACAGTATCGAAAACATTTCAAATTCATTATACCAAATTCACATTACCAATAATTCACCATAACAATTTCCAAGTCAAAACCATAATCCCATTTTCGAACCACAAACCACAACACAATTTACCTTTCAAGTTTATTATTAAATGAGTTGTCTTTTTTGTCGGAATTAGACAGCTGAACATAAGACAAACTAACTTTTTACGTTAGCGCTTATGTCTTTATCAGCGCGATTATCCATCAGTGAACTTCTCCACTTTGCTTCACCGCTTGACTTCTTTCGCTGAGAATTTTTTAAGCCAGAGCAAAACGACCTCCAGCGAGCTGTTCCTTCAACGAAGCTTTAGGCATCAGCGAGACTGGTCCAACAATAACTGGTAAGAAAAAATTAACCACTCAGCTAATCGTCTGAATATCACTTTGTTTTAAAAGATTGCTTCAGTCGATAGTTGATTTTGATTATTGAAATTTACATAAATACACTAAATATTTGATAATTAATGTGGTTGATCATTTTAAGCAGACTTGTGTAAGGACACTTTAGCCCACAAAGTGCGTTCAAGCCCAAAATAAATGGGATGAGCTAACCAATTGGCCTTTTTGTCTTGTTTGGCATTGAGGGTGGAAGAAGGTATGCAGCTTAAATGGGAAAAGTAGGAGTTTATGTGTTTGGTAAAAGAGGGTTGGGGCAACTTTTGGGAAAAAAGACTAATTAAAAAAACAAAAGATATAATTGAACTCTAAAAAGAAGCAAATTGAGTATTATTTCAACAGGTCAATTAGTTAAATGGATCCGGTTTGATTTAATTAGACTAATTGTAGTAAGTAAAACTTAAAAGAAGATAATTTGCAATTAATAGATTAATTAATTATTTAATTATTGAAAAAAACGGCTGAAGGGCTGTTATATGTCGCACTCTTTTTTCTTTTGGCAGTGATGAGAATTTGCATTTTATGCAAATCACTTGCACAGGTTACCGGCCATTCAATTCTATTCATAGCTCTTTGGGAATTATCTTACCGATGTTGGGAAAAATCAACCATTTCCATTTCGTACTGATTTAGTTGCCGACTTTTACAACAATTCTAGTGTACTTAACCCAGAGCATCAAAAAGTATGAATCCATTCCAGGTTATAGCGGAACTTATGGACTCTAAAGGTTCCAGGTTCGAACCATATCCGAGATGGATTGAGAATTTTTCTTTCAATTTAATGTAAGTCCATATGAGATAAATTTTTTGAAAAGAAAACCCAGAGCATCAAAAGGTACGAATCCATTCCATGTTATATTACCTTTTTATTTTCATTGGTATCAGAGCTGAGTTTTTGGGTGATGGGTTGGTGATACTTTGATGAATGTATATGCAGAGTACTTCTTAAGTATATAATTTTGTACTTTTTTCAAAAAATAGTTTTGTGTTTTTTTCTTGTTTTCTCTGTTTTGAAAGTAATTTTTTTAATAAAAAAAAAATAAAAAATGGGTATAATTTATGTCTTTTAGGTATACATTTTCATTATTGTGACTAATGTCATAAAAAATGGAGTTTTTCTGTTTGATGGTGTCTAAATGGTGTGTGAAACTAACTATGGACTAAATATGTATTAGAAAACCCGTTTTTTCACTGAAAAAGTTTGTTTTTATGTGTTTTTTAAGTAAAACATGTGATTCTGTTCATTTTTTTAAAAATGAATAGCTCCAATGACCACGGAACCCCAAATTGTAAATATTGCAAAAAAAAAAAAAAAAACAACACTTGTGCAAGTTGGCCAAACCCCAAAATGAACAATAATCAACCGTATAATATGAGTAATAACATAATTTCATGCACAATTCTGAACTTGTTTGTACAAAAATACTTTGGTGAAGCTATCACCCCTCGACTTTGATAGAATGAACTATATAACTACATTTGTCCTAAATGCTCATAATGAAATTAAGTCATTACATCAACTCCAAGAACCAAATTCACGTGCTTTTTGCCGAGATCATGGTAATAGTATTGGATATTAAAAGTTCAACGTGACATTTAAGAAAGTGAATGAAATTTATAGAACAGCTAATTTATTTGGCCAAAGGACACAAGTTAGCATATATAATACGTGAGAAGTTATAATAATTGAGCAATCTTTTATCACCGACTTTACTTTGGTCGTCTTTACTTTCAGCTTGGTTTTCAATATAAGGGTAATATGTGTGCACCTTCCCAAAATCGTGGTAACAATACTAAATTTCAAAAGTTCAATGCAACATGTAGGAAAATGAAAATTTTTAGAGGACAACTAATATATTTAACCAAAATATAATAGGTGAGAAGTTCTAATTACATGAGTGAACCTGTCATTTTTCAACCAGACAACTTCGAATAATTTGTTGATGTTCTTATCTAAATACATCAATATTTTCAATCAAAGTGAAAGACTTTTTATTTTCTTTTTCCAAGTTTACCTCAGTTGTAAGGACTAGTAGGATAAGAATGAGATAAAGTGTGGTTTATTTTGGAAATTAAGGTCTCGACACTCACATTGAATAATGTCCTATTAGGCGCAGCTAAAGTTGTTAAATTAACCAAATCCCATTCAACCCCCAACTAATGTTATCATTTTCATTAATTTAATTATTTATGTACAACTTTTTCGTTTTCCTTAACAAAATTGATTTCGTCTGCTAGCAGCTACCCATTTTTCGTACTTTTTTTTTAATTATCAATTTCATGATTACTCGACATGTGGTTAATTAAATTATTGGAGACCTTATAGCAATTTAGTTTGCTTTATTTTATGATTTTCAACCTTTAATATGCACTGTTTCCTTTAATTGTTAAGTGGTCCTATCCACATTGAGTGGCTAGTTAGCTATGTATACTACCATTATTTGAGCAATTTTTCATTAATATGATACCTTTTGAGTTAAATTAGATTCAATTTATTAATATTAATTCTCATTCTGACAGGGTGGAAAGTATAGAAAAAGCAATAAACTTTTTTGCTTTTTGTTCTAAAGTTTAATATAATATGGTCATAGATGATTAGGGTGGACAATTTCTAACTTTCCATGATTTGGAAAATGAAAATAATTATCTAATTTGTTTTGTGACATGTGACATGAATTTCCCAGGTTTTAAGAAATTATTAAATGAAGGTGTGCCCACACTTCAGTATTTTGGAGATATCATATGATGAATGTGTGGTTTCATTTGTAAAGAAAAAGTTAAGCTTGCAATACTTGCTGTGATGAATTGGAAGGCAAAAATTTTACTAAATATATCTGTATAGAATAATATCATTTGAAAATAGTTGCCTATAGCTAGATCTTTCCAGCAAACTATCTTTTGTGCAATGTGTTGGTAAGAAGTCCAGGGTTCGAAACCTAGAATTTTCAAGGATTTGATAATTATTAAAAAAATGATTAAAAAAAAACTATCGCACAAAAGATGTGAAATCGAAATTCTCGAAAAATATGCGTTACTAAGTTAATTAATAAATGATATATAAATATTGTTTTGGGTCATCTTCATTTACTTACATAATAGTACTTTTTATTTGAAGTAACATACTTATTTATTTTTTTGATAAGAACATACTTATTTATTTAGTATTTAATTTATTATTTTTACTTTTTTTGGCGTTTGACATATATAATTTTTGTTATATCTTATTTTTTTCATACATCTTACTAATTATTGAAGGGTTTATAACTCCATGCATTTTTAACAAAATACTTTTCACACCTAATGACGGTTCTTGTTCTTTATGTTATTGTTGTTAGATCTGATATATGTTTAATGTACTAGAATTATGGGTCTATGGGCTTGAGCTATTACTTCAAAGTTTATTGAAATAACTAGATGTAGTTGTGACTTAACAGTTATAATTATTACTTGCTGGCCGTAAGATTAAAATCATTAGTTAGGGAGTTCCCAGAAACCTAATTGACATGAAATGCATCAAATGTCGGAAACTTGGATAGATCAACACAAAATTTGTAATTTCAACATATCAATATCACACAAACAATTGGGTGTAATTGGCTGTTACACTATCTAATGTGTAGGTGGAAAATCGTGGACTCTAAACTCAATCTCTTTTAAAATCTTGAAATTCTTAAAAAAATTAATATCAAACACAAGAGTTTTTTTTTATAAAGGTATGTATCTTTTGCACTCTTCTCTCGTACAATGGCTGAGAGTTTATGGAGGAGTATTTAAGTAAGATGAGAACATATTTAATTAAGTGTTTATTAATACTAAACTGTTGTCCTAACATTTTTTGGACCCTAAGCAAAATTGAATAAGAAAATAATAAAGTGGCCCTCAATCTAGAAGTATAAAGAAGTTATTTATAATTTTGTTGTAGTTGGAATTTGAACTCTTAACACTTTGCTTTCTTGACAAAACAGTTAACTAGCTCATCTAAACTACGTCATGTTAACATCTATCTTTCTTCAAAAAAAAAATAACTAAAAACTAAACAAAAAAACATTTTTGGGTCCCTCCCGAACATAATCCTATGCGGTCGTGCCTTCGGCACACCCCTCTAAACCAGCTCTGTTGTTGAATGATAAGAGAGCGCAAAGAACCCAATCCTTTATAAAAAAAATCACATGAGAGGCATTGGAGTTATATAATCGAAAAAGGTAACTAATTTATAGTTTTTTTTTTTGTACAACATAGGTATGCAACAATTTATGATAATACAAATAATGGAAAGAACTTTGCAATCTCAAATATTTTTCTTTCTTGTAGCATTAAAGATACATTTCAACAAGAAAAAGTGAAATAGCGGAATTTCAAGAATTATATTGAAGTTTAGGAATGAGGAAATCAGAAAAAAAGTACAAGACACGAGCTGAAAAAAAGTCAATTTCTTTCATTATCATGATATAATACATGATTGAGATTAACCTAAAGATTTTTCAAAACAAAGAAGATATATTTACACTAATTCAATGTAGCTTATAGCTCGCTTGACAATGATTAATATATAATTGAGCGAAAAAGATACAATTATCAAGACACACGCATACTACTTATAGTAGTAGTTATTGTACAAACATACATAATATCATAATAGTTATGCGTAGATGCTGCAATTTAGGATTGTTTTCCTAGATTAATAAATATCCCAAACAGCTTTCGAATCCATGATCCTTATGGTTATGCGTAAACAATATCAAAATGACCTTAATTTACTAGTACTAAGGCCAAAGTGTATATTTGAATCCAAAACATATCATTAAGGCGAAATATTTAGGACAATATTTTGAAACAATTAGACGATAGTTCAATAGGTCAATGACGCTTTAAAGATTCAACCTGTTGCTTGCCACATGGACCCTTTGTTCTAATAAAACTTCGGTACTTGTAAAATGTCATTGGTTCATAAAGAGCAGGCCTTTCCTTGGTCACCAATTGTTGGCAAGGTTCCAACATTATGTCACTTTTTGGGTTGTAAAACATTGCTATTGACACCCTGTCTTTTTCCGAATTCACTATCACCCTGTGCTCCACACTCTTGTATATTGCATTGCTTAATACCTGCATTTTCCGCTTTTCTATTAGAGATTTTGTAAACAAATTCCTAACTATACTTATTTTTTTATATAAAATAAAAGCGGGCAAAAAAGTTCAGCTGAACCTTCAAAGAGGAAGCCGCTAAGCCCAACACCCAAAAATTCCTAACTATACTTAAATAAGTAGGAAGTATATTGACTTTATCTACCTGAATTTGATCTCCTATGTTGATGATTAAGGCATCGGGCACGGGTTTAACAGTGACCCAGTTGTCTCCTCGACGGACTTGGAGCCCCGAGACATTTTCATCGGGGAGAAGAATGGTCATACCGCCTGGATCGGAATGTGGAGAGAGGCCTAGTGTAAGGTCGGGCTGAGGACACTTGGGATAAAAATTTGCTCTAAGACATGCCCCGATATTTTCGTCACCACCAAAGGCGTCGATTAAGTGATTTTCATCTAATCCGAGGTCTCGAGAGAATATCCTCATCAACTTTACCCCAAGTTTAACTACTTCTTCTCCATATTCAGCTACCAATTCCCTACATTTGTTTAAATTCCACATGTGTTAGTTTGACCGATTTCCCAAACTAAAATAATAATTGAGTAATGTATAATGGTAAAAAGGAGCATACCCTTTCCATTAAAGGTTTTGGAATTTTCAAAATTGATATGCATGCGTGCTAAAAAAGTAGCACATCTTTATCCTCTATATTAAAAGATAAATACCATAGCCTATTATAAATTCAACATTTTATAAATTCTATAGTCATGGCCCATGTAATTTTGATATGTGTGTATATGTATAAATATGATTGTGCATTTTGAGCCAAAAAATGTGAATAATATATTTCTCAAAAAAGAAAAATTAGAGTATTACAGGTTGTCCACATAAATATGATAGTACTTTTGATCAAACGGTTTCATTAATTACAAAGGTAACGTGTTAAAATAAATATAACAAGAATTATGCAAAAGAATATATATCGTACTCTAAGAAAATTATTATTAGGAAACAACAACCTCGTCTTTTTTGTTGTACTTTCAATTTTCTTGGAGTATTAATTAATATACTACGAAATATTGAAAGGTGAGATTAATAAATACAGAAAAAAGAAGAGGAAACCTGAGGGAGGAGGGGATTTCAGGCCACTTGGAGTGATTTCTGAGAGAAAACGGCATAAAATGAAGAAAGAAATAGTCACTCCAATCAAGAAGAGCCTCCTTCTCGACCCCTAACCGGCTTCCATACCCTTCATAAGTATCGGGCGAGTTTGCATACAACTGCTTCATCTCTAATGGCAATTGAAAGAAGTCACGCCACACTTGTCGAACGCTCCTCAGAAGTTCAGGCCCCACCCCGTGGTTCACTATCTGAAAGAATCCCCACTCCCGGCTAGCCCTGGAGATGCACCCCAAGGCCTCTAGCTGAACCGTTTCATCCTTTGAGAAAACATTTTCAAAATTGATAACAGGAATATTAGTGTTGGCTTTGTTATTGTTGAACGTTGGCCTGTGTGACGGCGGTTTTATGTAGCGTTGTGGTATTTTCTTGATCCCGCTTTCTGCCAGGGATTGGACTCGAACCGGTGGCTCAGGCCAGCTTTGCATACACTTCATTTTAGTGTGTTTTTTTAAGAAGAGAAGAAGGATTGAAGGATTGGGTGTAGGTATAAAGGGTGATAATGGGAGTTATATATAGTGAGATTGGGCGCCGTGTAGTACCTGCTTTGCTCTCATCATAACACAAAAAATGTACACTTAGTCCTTACAAAATTTTAAAATATGACTGTACATTCATGAAGGTTGAAAGTTTTTGGACACATCCAATGCACATTATTATATGTGTACCACATCTTAAGTCTTGAAAAAAAATGTGTGCCAATATTTCATGGATGTCGCTTAATATTTTTTAAAGCTAATTACCGACCGCGGATCACATACAACACCTGACTATTCTAGTATGCACGTTATATATAAGATCATGAGATTTGAGTCATTAGCCTCTGGTCTAAAAGTTTTTGACAATATATTAAAAAACCAGGCTAAAAGTTTTTGACAATTTATTAAAAATCATTTATTTCAATAGTAACATTTGGTTTACGAAATAATTATGAATCGAACAATGTGACATATGATTAAACATTTGTATTGAATTTTATTATTGGTATTCCTAACTTGGCACCTCTTATAATATATATATATATATATATATATATATATATATATATATATATATGTGTGTGTGTGTGTGTGTGTGTGTGTGTGGAGAAATGTAAGAATTTGCATCCTTACAAGGTGTGTACTACTTAAGAATAAGTCTTGATGTATCTAACACCAATAATCTATACATTTATATATTTCTACTAAATATGTCAAAAGTGTTTAAGCTTTTAGCATTGATATTTGATAATATGTTTTCCTCTTTTGATTTGTTGAATATATCACACCGATATGTGATAAAAATGTCAGTTTCAATTATAAGGTTTATTATTACAATAAATTAATTATTCACTCATAATAGATGAATAATTAGTTGCACAATATAATTATCCTATTGGTAAAGCATTGATCAGTTTTGCATTTATTAGCTCAGTGCATGGAGCACAGACTTTCTTTCAATAATTTTTGAATAATGCTCAATGGAAAGAGAAAAAACGAATCAATAGAAGCCATGGCTGGCTTAAAAAAGGAGAAAACTTTTAATTAAAAAGTTCTAAGTATTAGTAAATTCTTTAGTATTATATGAGTTCATTGATAGAAGCTATATGGCTGGCTTAGAAGATTACAAAAATTGCTGCAGAAAGCATGAATATTCTGTTTGATTTAGTGAAATACAGAAGGATTTTTTGAAATTATTAAATATATGGGTAAAAGAGAAAAGAATGGTAAAGGCCAGTAACATTTTTTTTTTATTCAAGGACTTCTATTTTCTGAATAAAAAATGGACATAAATTACTTTCTGTTGAAAGGTAAGTGTGAAAGAGGGAAAATAAACCCTCAAACAAACTAAATAAAATTAAAGGACATAAATTACTTGGATAATGTATATGTTAGGTCATACCAGTACAATAACTTAATTAGCTGTTTTTATTTGCATTGTCCATGAATTAGCACGTGCATTTTTAAATTATCTAGCAATAAAACTTATTAACTGGGTAATTACCTAACCAACTGGCAAACAAATAGATGTCAACTTTCAATGGTATACGATATATATATATGAACAATGGTATACGATATTTAATTGCATATATAGATATTTAATAGAAAACCAAAGCTTGGAAAACACGTGGACTAAAAAATATTCTGAAGTTAAATTGGATTATGAAAAGAGAAAAGCAAGTGAGGTGGCTGGCGAGTTAGGACTTGCCCTTTTTTTTATGGTAGAGTTAGGACTTGCCCAGTGAGGTCAATTTTCCGTAGAAATCGTATTGGCATATCTACTAAAAAAAACCCTAAATTCATGAGATAAGCAAGTACAAATATAATTAGTACATATCTAAAACAATCATTGACAGGGGGCGGGTCGGGGGAGCAG
>CAOJBJ012462425.1:0-11127 GCA_948291685.1 Euphorbia celastroides
TGAACGGTGGGGTTTTGTATGTTGTTAGTTTTATAAATAAGAAATTAAGGGTGTTATTTATATAAATAAGTTTCCTTCTGGTCAATTTGTGTAAATAATTTAGAAAACTTGTATATTCATATCAATTTCCCTAATTAATACATAAAGTTTCTTCTTCTTTTTTTTTTTGTAAAAACATGATCTAAAACCTTTTTTAGTTTAAAATACGGAAATACAATATAAGAAAATCCAACATTCTTGTAAATGTGCTTGTAATAATAACATGCTAATAACAATAAATTTACAAATTCAATTCAATAAATTAATATTCCTCTATCTCTTTCCTTCGGGAGCATTTGAGATGGCGGATTGGGAATGACAAGTCTGTGAATATTATGGGGGACGCATGGGTTTTCGGTCGGGACAGACTCCTTCTTCCGAGAAATGGTGTGTCTCCCATTGGATGATCAGAAAATGAACATCTTAATTCAGGATGGAGCCTGGGATGCCCAATTAGTTAATATTCTTTTCGAGCCGATAGAAGCTCAACTTGTCCTTCGCACTCCTTTACCTGCGGATCCTAGTGCTGATGTTGCTTTTTGGCCCGGAGAGGGTAACGGTCTTTATTCAGTCAAGTCAGCCTATCGTGAGTTGTCCATGAAGCGCACTTCAGAGTTGTCTGTCGTTCACTTTATGTGGAACAAGCTTTGGGATTTTAATGTTCCCCTGAGATTGCGCAATTTTTTATGGTGTCTTATTTTGGGGATTACCGGTGCGAGTTAATTTACATAGGCAACATGTTCTTGATAATGTTTCCTGTCCTCATTGTCTCTTGTTAGAGGAGTCGGCTGCCCAAGCCTTTTTTGAGTGCTCGTTTGCTTGTTCGGTGTGGTTTCTATTTGATTCTAGCATCACTTTTCTCGTGCATCTGTCGGTCATGGCTGTGTTTGAGCAATGGTTTTGGAGTCGTTTGTTGCAATTTATTCACTATGATTTTTATGTTTTGTGGGCTTTATGGACTGCCAGGAATAAACAGGTGTAGCAGCTGGTTTATACTCGCCCTCAATCGGTATTGCATATGGCTATGGCAGGGTAGAATTCTTTAGAGCATTTGGGGCGCAAACTTGAGGTTGATAGAGCAAAAGGCGCAGGACTCGGGATTGCTCCTAAGACCACGAATCAGCCTCGGTCTGATGGGCTGACCGTTGGGGTGGTCCGGCAGCTACTACGTGGGAGCCCCCGATTGTCCCATTTGTGAAGTGCAACACTGACGCGTCATGCTTTGAGGATGGAGATTTGATCTCTCTTGTTGTTGTGGTTCGTAATGTCGAGGGCCATTTTGTGTGTGTTAAATCAGGTTACTTATCTCCTCATAGCTCGATTATTGAAGCAGAGGCTCTTTCGGCCCGAGAAACTCTCTCTTAGTTGAAGCATATGGGTCATGGGCATGTGATTATTGAGTTTGACAATCTGCTATTATACCAGGCTCTAGTCAACTTTGAACCTGGATTATCTTATTTTGCTGGTATTATTTCTGAGTGTAGGATTTTAGTCCGTTTGTTTTCTTCAGTTATTTTTAGTTTTGTTAACAGAGACGCTAATGTTTTGACGCATTCTTTAGCCAGATCGATTGTTTTGGATGAGGTAACAGGGACTTGGTTATTGGAACCTCCCGATTGTGTTGCTCATCTCTTATCTTCGGTTTAATCTACACTCTTTTCTCTCAAAAATAATTTACAAATTCAATAATCCTAGTTGACATCGAGTCTCTTGGTATAATGTATCTAATAAACAAAGAAAAAATAAATTGAAATTATATGATTAATAAGTTTCTGAAAATAAGTGTAATTAGAACTAACAAAAAAATTGGAAAAAAAACATTGATAAACAAACAAAAAATAGAAAAATAAAACAATATGGTAAATTTCCAAGTTGGAAACAAAAGCCATTAATTAAAACTTAGAGCATCTCCTGTAGATTTTATACCTATGTGTCATGTGAAATAGAAATTCATTTTGATGATGTGGCAATAGTTTTAAAAATAGACAATGTATATTTATAAGATCCAATAATAGGAGATTGTCCATTTAGTTGTCAACCGAATTAATATAGAAAATGTCTACTCAATTGTCTAAATCTGGATAATCAAATAGACATTGTCTATAATTAATGATACCACATAAGATATAGAAGATGAGTTAGACAAGCTATTAAAGATGAATTTTTAAATTTAATATTCATTCCTTCCTATGTGTCAAAATAATTAATAGAATTAACAAGCTATTAGATATGTTCTTAGAAGTCATTAGAAATAAATGAAAAACTGAAAAAGTAATGTAAATAGTGTGGGGGAGAAATCGAAACGCAAACTTGCAAGAATAAGCCTAAGCGTTTAATATATATTAGAGACTAACAACCAAATATTCAACAAAAGGGATGAAATTACCCCAACACTTCCATTCAAATTTAATTATGTTTTTACGCTAACCAAATATTAAAATTCACAACACACCAAAAAAAAACAAAACGCAATTTTGACTCGCCTCTCACACATCCGTTCAAAAACCTCACCGGACCTGACGTTGGATCTCTTCTCCTACCACCGTCCTCGTTGCTCGTCGTCACCCCCATCTCCCCAATCGTCATCGTCGAAACTTCTTTGCCGCCGTCGAAAAAACAAACGGGAACTAGATCTGCAACTCTCACGCCGTCACTCGCCGCCGATGTCCTCGTCGCTTGCCGCGGTCTTCGTCGCTCGCTTTGTCGCCGCCAACCTCGTCATTCGCTTTTCCATCGCCGGAAAAACCAACTGGAACTAGATCTGGAACTCTCGCGCCATCACTAGCCGCCTTCCTCGTCGTTGCCGCTATCCCTGTCTCTGCCCGTCATCCTCGTCACTCGCCGCCGACCTCAAATCCATTTCCAAAAATTCCATCTCCAACGATGCTTAAGCTCTCATTTTTTTGTTTTTATTGATTTTTATAATTGCCTTTTGTTGATTTTGTTTCTTTGTTTGGTTAGGTTAATTAATGGTCTGATTTTTTCTTTTTGTTGATTTTTGTTATTATTTCATTTTTTATTTTTCTTGAATCAAATCGTAGTCAAATTGTATTGAACATAATAGAGCTTAAAGGTTAATTAACTAGTCTTTGAGTAGTCAAGTTTTTTGGCATTGTTCTTATGTGCTATTATTCTTTACTAAATGTAATTTGATAATGCAACCAATAAATACTCCCAACCTTAAACCTCTTCTTATTAAGAAAAAACTATGGTTAGCCCCATAATGTCATACGATCTAATTTTATATACCTATAATATTTTATAATGTCCTATAATTTCATTTTGTAAATCTATAATGATCTATAATGTCACGTGTCAACTTCTTGTTGGATATATGAAAGTAAAAAAAATTATATGTTTGAAAAGTCAAACTAATCATATTTTGACACGAGGTATTGAGGGGGGTAATTGATCCATTTTTGCCAACTTGAGAGAGGTAATAGGACCTTGAAAAACTTAGAGGATGCAATGGGCGAAAAATGCCAACTTAAGTGGTGCATTTATGTATTTGACCAACCTATAATGATCTATAATATCATTTTGCGGACAAATAATGTTCTATCCTATAATGATCTATAATGTAATCTTGTAAACTTATAATGATCTATAATGTCATTTTGTATACATATAATGATCTATAATGTTATTTTGTAAACCTATAATGATCTATAATGTCATTTTGTAAACTTATAATGATCTGTAACGATCCATAATGCCAATTTATAAACCTATAATGATCTATAATGTTATTTTGTAAACCTATAATAATCTATAATGTCATTTTGTAAACCTATACAATATTATAGACAAATTCTATAACATCATAGGAAATTTCAATAACATTATAGAAAATTTTATGATATTATAGATCATTATAGATCATTCTATAATTCGAATTTTTTTCCGTCAAAAGTATAGCAACATGGATCTTGTTTTAAAGATAAGTAAAACGAACAAAATATTCTAAAGAACAGAGTCCAAAAAATCAACGGTTTGAGAGATATGACGATTTTAAGTTTTGAAAATCCAAATTAATTAAGAGAGAGAAGGTTGATAGTGACATCTTGGGGAAGATACGCATGGGGGAGAAGGAGGTAGAAAAGGACAAAAAAATGAGTAAAAGCATAAATGAAAAGTTAACAGTGACATAAACATAAATAAGTAGGAGTTTTATGTAAAGGTAACAACATTTTGTAAAAGAGAATATCTTTTACAATTTCTCTATATATTATAACAAAATTGGTGTATTACACGGGAGCCCCCCAACTCACTCTTGTTCGGGGCCAGCCCTAAGACCAACAGTTAGTATAATGAGCAGGGGTTTATTTTTCTTATATAAAAAGAACAAAAAAGTTTAAGACAAGGTAAGTAGTCATATTTTCCAATTTTTATTTAACCTACTGAAATTATTATGGCCTGAGTAATGAGTTTAAAATTATTTTTACAGGGAAAATTTAGTTTATATAGAAATTTAGTTTGTTTTTACGTTTTTCTAAATTTATTTCTCTTTTTTTTTGTTGATTTACGTATCTTTTTGGATTATGTTCTACGATTCAAAAGCTCTTATAATACCTAATCTATTAAAATTGACTATTTGGTGTCTCGTCTATATTATTTTAGGACATTTAATACTCAAACTAACTCATGCTTACGAGCTTATTTATAGAGTTCAAGTGCATGTCAAGTCAACAAGTAAATGCTTTTTGATAATTTTGTTCTCTTTTTCATTTGCCCTTTTCCATCTTTTCTACTTCTTTTGAGATTCATTTTCAAGCTCTGTTTTTAGACTATAATTAACTGATTAAACATGCCATTGGCTTTAATTTGAGTAGGCGATTTCACAATCTTTGAATAAGAATTAGATTCCTCCTTTAAAAATTCACAGGATTGGTAAATATGAACCATCACCGTCACTTTACAATTGAAATAAACCTTCTACCACTATAATTTCATTTATCATCACACACTGATTGCTAATCGGTAGAAACTAACATAACATTTGATATAGACTAAAACTGAAAGATAACAAACTTTCGAGGACATAAAAATAACTCAAATTGCAAACACATTGGAAATTAAATAAACGAACCTCAAAGCCTTAGTTTGAAGTAGATTTCGCATTCAAGCTAGGGGCATATTTGCAAAATTAAAATAGAAAATAACGCTTATTTAGTGGAGGATTTTTTTCCTCTGGTTGTAAGCTTTTGTCCTCTACATTTTGTAGAACTATGTAAATACGAAATATAGCAGTGAAAGAAAAAGGATAGGGCACACACTTTGATCTCTATTAGTAAGCCGTTAACTATGAGTTAGTGTGAGTACTAAATGTGCTAAAATAAAATAGGCGAGACACTAAATAGACAATATCAATAGATCAGACACTAAAAGGACTTTTGTGTTATAGGTTATGACTCAAAAAGGTATTTAAGTCTTTTTTTGTCATACAACCATCTATTGCGATAAATTTAGCTATTGTTGTCATATTACTAAAAAGCTTTTAATGGGTGTGACCATGTTCTATCCAAAGCACTTAATGTTACTATTATTAATATGGTGTTTTGTACAAATTAGAAGATGAAGGAATTAAAAGTTATATTACAAATATCGCGTCTCAATATCCATCAATAACTGTGTTAAAGATCTATTCCATCATCGGTGCAAGTGGATCCTGATTTCAGTTGTCACATATTTTTAAGAAAATAGAATTTTTGGGAAGCTAATGTTTAATTCTTGGTTATTTCTATCCAACTATTGCCATAATTTTATGAGTAAAGTATAAAAACATGCCTTTACTTTTTAATTTTTTCAAAACAGGGTCTATGTTTATTTTTAGCAAAAAGGGTCCGTGGTTTATGAAGTTAGCAAAACAAGGACTTCCGTCCATATGCTGTCAATTTGATGACGTGGCTTAAAGGTACTTTGGAAAATTCAGTTTTTAAACCCATTTAATTAACTAATTCTTAATTGAATTAAAATAATCTATTAAATTCTTAATTAAACTTAATTATAGCTTAATTATCTTTCCCCATCTGTTAGCCGCCGGGAAAACGAACCGCCGGACATTTCTCCGGCCAACCAACCAAAATTTCGTTCCAAGCCCCGATTTCCACCAGAAAATTTCGTTCGGCCAAGAACCGCCCGGAAATTCCATTCGTTTTTCTCCGGCCAAAAGCCAAAAATTTTGTTCCAAGCCCCTAATTCCACCGGCAATTTTCGTTTGGCAAAAACCGCCAGAAAATTCCATTCGTTCCAAGACCCGTTCGTTTTTCAACTCTGCCGAAATTTCCATCGCTCCAATTTCAGCCCTCAGAGAAGACCCTATTCAAGCCCCTTCTTTGTCTTCCTCGTTTGATTCCCGATTTCAAAACCTCTGAAACTTCGATCTCGGTTATTGGCAGATCTCGGGGTTTGAACTCGGGATGAGAAAGAGAGAGGGAGGCGGAGAGGGGAAAGAGGAGAATGCCGGAGGTGGAGAGGGAGGCGGAGAGGACTGACGACGCTGAGGTGTATGGGTTTGAAATGGTTTAGGGTATTAGGGTTGATGGGTTAGGGTTTTGGGTATATGGGTTATGTTTAGAGTATTTGGATAAGGTTTAAGTGTTAAATGAGTTAATTGGTAAAAAATTTTGCTTGTTAAAAAATATTCCTGTCACGTCATTAATTTTAATGATCAATGGACAGAAGTCCTCGCTTTACTAACTTCGTAAATCACAGACCCCTTTTTACTAGAAAGAAAACACAGATCCAATTTTAAAAAAACTAGAAAACACATAACATATTTTTTTACTTTATCCTAATTTTATTCAACATTAGTAGCGTGACAAATTAACGACTACACAAACAAATGCTTGCAAGAATTGATCAATTTCTTTGAGAAAAAAGATTAAAGAGAAAAAAAGCACGGGCCAAGAAAAAGCCCAAAACATGGCAGCTGGATGTCTCTTCTTCATCCGAAAACCCTAAATTTGGCTCTAAAACCCTTATATATTCACCCCGCAATACCCAATTTCATCCCGCCTCTCCAAGCTCATTCTTCGCTCCGCTCTCTGCTCTCGCTTCATTCCTCTTCAATATCGATGGAGTTCTGGAGTATGTCTTCCTTTTCATACTATGTCTCGCTCTTTTTCGTTATTTGCATGTCCTTTGGTTTTCTTCGCGATATGCTGATTTCATTCGCTGTTTGCTTGATTATTTGCCTTAGCTTGGAGGCAATTAATATTTGGTTAAGTTCATGCCCTGGTAGTGGAAACTGTGGTTTGAAATTGAAACATTTTTGGTCTTGATGTTTGAAGTCTGCAATATGTAGGTTTATGCCAGTGCTAAGTATTAAGAATTAGGGGTTTCTTCTATCTTATTTTCTTTTTACGTTGGTTGTTTGTCTTGGGCATGAAATAGGTCTTTCCGAGTATGAAAGTTTTGGGTTAGTGTCTCACGTAAATAATTCCACATGAGAACTGAAATTTTGTTTATAACGTGTCTAATTGTTTGTATCTTCTTACTTGTTTTTGTATTGTGAAAGTAGTTTTATAAAACATAAAGTATAATCCATTCTCCTACAATGTACTGAGGAACTTCGACATGCTACATGAGCTACAGTTTTTTTTTCTTTTCCTATGCCAATGTAGTTTTTTTCCTTTAGTGCCTATATGGTTATCTTACATGATTTGTTCCCTTTTTTAGTAATAACATGCAATGTTGTTCCATATTTTTGCCATTCGATGTAGATTGTAATTCGTTGTGTTGTGAGGCTCATAGTTGTCGAAAGTACTTGCAGGCTCTACGAACCATAGGCTTTTTGGGAAAATATATAGGAAATGCAAGGATTTAGTTGGGTTTAGAGTTTTGAAAAGAAAAAAGATATTAAAATATAGATTACGAAGGGGTGGATAGGATAGAAAGAAAGAATTGGAATTCGGAAATTAGAAACATGGGAAAACATTAATTATTTAACGTGGGAGATAGGGTAGGAAAATATAGAAATTAGGAAATTATAATTATTACGCAAGAAAACTGAAACTGGGAAACAAGAAAATCAAGATAGAGGAAGGAATAGGAAAAAAGATAATAGAAAAAATTTTGATATTGATTTTAATGTGATTGGTGGTTTGTATTTTGGTATTTAACTACTGGTGAAGTTGAAGAATGACTATCTATGTTGGTGTATTGAAAAATTGTTGTGCTTTTTATTTATCATTTGTCGAAATCCAAATTAGATATATAATATCGTTTTAGCTGTTCTTTCTGTCTGCTTCTATTTCCTAAGCTCAGGGACCCTAATGCCTAGCATGCTCCTAGTGCCTTCACAACTATCTTAAGGCTTCTGTTCATTTTCTTATGAGCACTATCTGTTAGGTGTTTGTTTGAGATTGTGATGGTTCTGCTCATTTTGCCAGGTGTTGAAGTCAAGGCTGGCGAGCCTGTAAAGGCAGAACCTGAGGATAATGCTATTATCCATCTATCACATGTAAAAGTTCTTTCTTTCTTTATGATGTTTCTGGATTTCAAGTCTCTTTGATTCATTGGATTTTGGAATTGTGTTGAATGAAGTTGCTTCTCTCTGGTTTACTGAATTGTCACTCTCCTTTATTCAGGTTTCACTGGGTGAGGTGAAGAAAGATAAAGGAAATGAGCTGGTTAGTATCTTTGCTAAAATCAGAGATAAGAAAGTGGTCTTGGGAACCCTATCTACTCAACATAACCAACAGATCACTTATGATTTGGTGTTTGATCAAGAGGTTGAGCTGTCCCACAATTGGAAGAATGGCAGTGTCTACTTCTTGGGGTATCAATCAGAACTTCCAGGAGAAGGATTTGATCCTGGTAATGAGTCTAACAGCAAGCATGTTTTTTATACTGGTCCTATATCGTTTGCAAACTAATTTATTTTCCTTGTTTCTGCAGAGGATTTTTCGGATGATGATCTGCCAATGGACCTGGCAAATGCAGAGGACGTGAGGGCATCTGGTGCTGCTAAGTCCGAGTCCAAACCGAAACCCAAGTCTGTACAAATCAAAGAAGCAAAGCCCGAGGAATCTGATGAGGATGATTCTGATGAGGATGGTGAGGAAGATGATTCTGATGAATCAGATGACGGCTCTGATGGGGAGGTATATTAATCAATTGCCCAGATTAATTGAATTGATCATTGAAACCGTGTTTATGGCTTTGAATCTATTCATTAGCTACAATCACTTTGCTTCTTTGTAATCTTCCTATTGTTATGTTGTTCAGGGGATGTCTGTTGATGAGGACTCTGATGATCATGAAGGCGATGAAGATGATGATGACAGCGAAGAGGAGACTCCCAAGAAGGTATTCATTCTTTTCTCTTGCAGTTCGGCTTTTAATGTCGGATTCCGATATTTGGTTAACAGAAACGAACGTTGATTTGTTTTCTAAAGGCTGGAAAAGGCAACAAGAGGCCCAATGAATCTGCTACTAAGACACCTGTGCCTGAAAAGAAACAAAAGCAAGCAACTCCTCGGAAGACAGGTAATTAATTAGACTTGCTATTGTCCAATGTCCGAGTGATGATGCTCTTTTAATTGGCATAGTTTGCTAATAAGAAAGAAATCTGTGTTAATTACATTACATGTGTAGCCTGCCTGTTGTTGTTTTGGGGATTTATTTAAGTTGGGTTGTTAGCAGATGGTAAGAAAGGGGGGCACACTGCAACACCCCATCCAGCAAAAGGGGCAGCAAAAACAGCAGCAAATGGAACCAACACAAAGAAGGCACAGACCCCTAAATCTGGGGGCAAGTTCAACTGCGGCTCCTGTGATAGGTAGTTAGTTTACTTTATTATTACAGTTGGGTTGAATTTGTTATTGTCTTGTGTCGGGTCTCTGATGGGTCGGGTTGAAACAGGCCATTTGGGTCGGAAGCAGCATTGCAGTCTCACTCCAAAGCCAAGCATGGTAAATGAAGCTAGTGGATGAGGAAATGTGTTGCAAAATTTTGGTAGGCATAGGAAATGAGGGAAATTATGTTACTTGTGACAATGTGATTTCGGGTTGATTTGTTATGGGAATTTGTCTTGACTAATTGGAGATTTTGGATTTGCTCTTTTATAGTGTCTATTTTTGGTCACCAACTACCTTAAGCTATTTGCCCGTTGTCAGTTTTATAAGTTAATAACTGGTAACAGCTTTTGTTGGTGTTTAGTGGGAAATGTTATGGTTCAGAGACATGACATGATTGGAATAAATTATTTATAACCATTGAACAAATGAGGAAAAATCCCTAATCAAATGAAAGATGCTGTGAACTTGTTATGTAAAACTTATTTAAAAATCACAACCATATCAGGCAAGAAATATGAGAACGCAAAACCAATTAAGAAATATTGGACTTGTATCTCTTTTCAAAGTAGTCGTTAACTTGGTGTGGTATTCCAATAATAGGGTACGCTTACAAAAAGTATCCTTGCAAAAAGTATTTCTTTGGGGCTAGATAAAACTACGGGTGTTTTATGAGAACAAATATACATAAATGATAGAAGAGAAATTATAGGGAATGTCCTCTTTTTCCTCCTTGTTTTTGTTTTTGACATCTTTTCCTCCTTGTATGTTTTTTTCCTCTTTTTTTACTTTTATCCTTTTTTTTTCCTTGTATTTATTTTTTCTCTTTTTTTATTTGGTATACCATGGTTGGTATACTGGTATACTATGATTGGTATACTGGTATACTTTGGTTAGTATACCAAGTATACTAACCACATTTGGCCGAAATCTCGCCAGACGCCGCCGCCGATGTCCCGCCGAGCACCGCCACTGCCTAGATCTCGCCATTCAAAACCCTCCGCCGCCCAGATCTCACCGGAAAACTACAAAAACAAGGCAACCAAAACTGAAAATGAAAAACAAAGAAAAAAAAGGCCAGATCTAGCGTTTTCTAGCGACAGAAACTGGATATGACGGCGAGGGCGGAGAGATTGGCGCATACGATGACGAGGTTTCAAGACGGCCAGATCGGTTTCTGGCAGCAATTTTTCGTGCCCGTTCAGATCTGGTGGCTGTTTCGGTTTCCGGCGGCGATATTTTGTTCAGATCTGGTGGCGGTTATGTTTCCAGCGGCTAGCTTCGTTAT
>CAOJBJ012462539.1:0-10262 GCA_948291685.1 Euphorbia celastroides
CTTGCTCAAATCTCATTGAAATTCAACCCGGAGTTCTACCGAAGTTCTCCCAACTGTCACAACAATCGGTCCCAAACCGGCCCAAAGGAAAAACCCTACCACCAGGAAAGGTAAACTAAGGGTTCTTGGCTATCACGCCCATATTTATTGCATTGATTGATTGAATCATAATGCATATGCATATGATTCTGGTTTTCTTGTTATGAACATACACAAGAACATACGGTAAGCCTATACCCTACACTGTTTAAATTACGCAGGGTATATAAAGTAAGCATGTAATAAAATATACCCTAGGTATACACACTAATGTGAGTCATTTTATGGTATATTATTGATAATGTTGGATCAATATCATGAGTATTCCTTTTCCACGAACCCGTTTCTCTGTAATTTCCTGGTTGTGGGCTAAACCAGGTGGCGACTCCAAAAGTGTATTGAAGAAAACGATTCACTATTAAGCGATGAGTTTTTCGATCTCTTTTAAACCAAATGTTTTGGCACATCATAGCCGACCCAATGTCTTTTAATGTGAGATATGAGGTATTCAAACCTCAAAATCTGGGCCCCTTGGCTCGATTCTGACGCAAGATCTCCCTCCCGCTGCGAGAAAGTGCCGTGACAGGTGACCCTTGTCCGCCCTCCAAATCTGTAGTAGAAAGTCCTTTTTCAAACATTTTCTTGCCCGCACCGGTAACGGGCAACTCCCGGGAACAGACCGGCAAATGCCAGGGAAAGGGTGAAGGAGAAAGGCTCGCCCGCCCACACTTATATTTCTTATCAATTGTAAATCATCCAAAATCTAGCATGTTTTGAAAAAAATCATTTTACTCTTATTGTTTAATGTTACATTTACCTCGTTACTATTTGCACATTTTTATTTCATATAATTAGGTTATAACATGGTCAATCTTGTAATAATAAAAGACTGAAAAACAAATTTAATTAACAATCAATTAATGTGAAGGTAGCTTCCAAAACAAATTAATTTAATTTGATAAACTAATTAAATTGACTTATACCTAATGAATTTAAATCAATTCTTTTCTTTTTACCTTAAAACTTGGTTCCGAATACACACTCAATGAATTGGGAGGGCAAACCAGATTTGAAATTCAATTGATCCAAATTGAATAAATGATAATAAAATCCATCAATTAACTTACAGGTTAGGAATTGAATTCTCTAAAATTGAATACTTATAAATTTGTATATTTTAATTCAACTATCCATTAACTAAAGAGTCGACAGCAGAGCAATCAAAACATTTTCCTACACTCAGTCTAGAAAACTCATTGCCCACAAAATGCAATTAAATAAAAGTAATATGGTAGAGAGTTCGGATACAAAGGATAGATCTAGTATCTATGAATAAGTCAGAGACATAAGAGCAAATAGAATTCTTCTTACAATTGAAAAGAAACCAACAAAAATAGATGTTATGATGAACAATATCTCCTGCTATGGAAACACCTTCAAAAACATACTTGTGACACCGAGACCGAATAGACCACATGATAAAGAAGCAAAGAGAAGTTGCAAACTCACAACCAGCCCCACGACGGATGTGGGAGCATTAAACATCCAAAAAAGAAGGAATATAGATCAGTTTAACACTAACAATCTCAATCCAACCAAAAAGGCGATTACAAATGGCATAGCTATCTTTACATAAAAGGAAAACATGAGTAGTTGTTTCAACCTCTAAGCAAAAGGGGCAACAAGAATTCATAATCAAATGGACAAGTCGTTGAAAAAAGAAAAGCTTTTATGGGCCTACGAGAGTGAAGAAACAACCATAAAAAAGAACTTTTAGTGGTAGGTAGAGTCCCAAAGTAAAGAGAAACAAACCAAAGGAGAAGAATGAAGACCTGTTCGTGTGAACGAAGTGCCAAAAGAGGAGGCTGAAAAATTGAGATCATCATTGTGGCACCAATGAAAGACATCCGGCCTAGAAGGAAATGAGAGCTCAGGAGAAACAACAGCCATTGACGAGGAGGCTAGCTGCAACAAGCTATCCCATCATTCGAACTGATACGAAGTACAACAAAAGAGTAGGATTAGAGGATAGACTCCAAGACTTCAACTCAAAACAACCCACAAGACAAGAAAGGAGAAGGTTCCTCTTCCAAAAAGGTCTGTTGAAAGTGCCACTTTAGAAAAGAAATTAACAACCTAACCACACAATGCATAATTTCATATTGGATAGCACATAAAGATTGGGAAAGAGGGAACACAAAGGGATTTCAACTATCTAGTTACCCTGCCAAAACAAAGTTGAAAGATAGTCTCTAATTCAAGTTTGAATAACCTTTTGAAAATGGTTTCAAATTTCATCCTTGCGTAAGCAACATTTAACCACACCCCACTAAACATGAGAGAGTTTTATGGGGTTAAAAGTAAGCAAGTCAAACCAAGATGTATTCCCATATCTTCATATACAAAATATATACAAAAGGGAACTCTAATCGCCTTGTTTCACGCCCTTGCGAAGAGGAATGGGCTCTTTTGGGAACCATTAACTAAGATTGAGGTAGAAGAATTCCTCTTGCAATTTGAAAGCCATGATATCCATTTCGAGCAAAACCCCATTCAACTTAAAACCTAGTCAATATAAGACCAGGAAGCATTATCAAATGCCTTGTAAAAATTAATCTAGAGAGCAATGCAGGGCCCACGGCTAGAGTGAAGTTCATGGATTACTTCCGAAGCAATTAATAAATGAGCATTCATTCATGATTATTAACGAGCTTTGACAAAAGTGAATTGATTATTAGATATTAACTGAAGGACTTGTTGGAGACACCGAGCTAACAATTTTGCAATGACTTTGTAGATACCATGAACTAAAGCAATGGTCTAAAAATTTTCAGGAAAGATGAACTCACAACCTTTGGAATGAATACTATAAATGACATTTTAATGGAGTCTAGAAGGTAGTGAGTGTCATATAAGCATTGAAAGATACTCAAGACATCAGGTTTGATACAGTCTCAAAATCACTTATAAAAATACAATTTAAAACCATTCGTACTCTACGCCTTATTATCACCACATGCTGAAACAACCGCCCAAACCTCTGACTCCAAAAAGGGAGTCATGAGCTTACCATTACACGATTTAGAAACTTTATTGAATTGCAAGCCATCCAAAGAGAAGGGCACACAATCATTAGCGGAGAAAAGGCGCTCATAAAATAAGCAGATCTAGCCTGAATAGCCCCAATATCAATAACAATTGAGTTCTCATCCACAATTTAGGTAATAGAGTTATTACAAAATCTTGAAGACATCATTCGATGAAAGAAAGTGGTGTTTCTTTCCGGAAGGGTCGACTTCATTCGAGATTGGCAGACAGATTGTAAATTTTTGGAATAACTTTAAAAAAACTCCTCTGATGTTTCAAATTTAAGCAAAAACCCTCCTGATATTGAAAATCAAGCAAAAGACCCTCCAATGTTTGTCTCTGTTATCAAAAGAAGGATATTCAGTTAACAATGTTAAAAAATGTTGACGTGACAGGGACAATTTTGTCCAAACATACTTTTTTTTAATCCATTTAACAAAAATCCATTAACCTTACCCATTTTCAACAAAGTCTAACCCAAAAACCCATTTACCCAAAACTCATTTGAAACCCTAACCCCTTGCCGCCGGCACCGGTAAATCGCGTTTCCGGTAACGGTCCAAAAACTCCAGCAAAACCCTCAAAAATCCGGCAGAACCCCAAAACTCCGATGACGGCCAGCAGATTCTGGCGAGATCTGGTTTAAAATCAAGATCTGGGGAAGTCAGGTCTCTCCTCTCTTCATCTCTCTTCTCTCTTTATCATTATCTCTACAGAAAACGCGATTTCGATGAAGGAGGCCGATGAAAGGAGAGACACGTCGGAGATCTGACGAAGGAGGCTGATAAAAGGAGAGACACGCCAGAGATTTCGATATGTGATCCAAATGCCTGAAAAACGCTGACGAAATCGAGGCCAGATCCAATCTAAACGCTGACGAATTCTCCGCCAGTCCAAACGCCGGCAAGAGATGCTTTCCCTTTTTCGTCAGATCTGATTCCAAAACAGTATTTTTTGATGTTTAGATCTGGTTCGGGATTCCAATCAAGAGAGATCTAGACCGAGAAGAGATTTAGTTGAATTTCTTGTTTTTTTTTTGTTGGTTTTTTGTTATAGACAATTTGAGATTCTTGTTATGGTTTCTAAATGGTGATGAATTGCAGTTTTGATTGTCGGTATCAATTGAGTTTCAAATTTCCGACGACTGGAAGTTTCTGGTGAGTGGGAAGTTGCCGACGAAATTTCCGGCGACCGTGAATTGAGGGTTAAAGGTGTGGTTAGGGTTAAGGTTTAGAGATGAAAGAGAGGGTATATGGATTATGGTTATGGGTTAATGGGTAAATGGGTGTAAAAACATGATTTCACATACCATTCCCTGAGAAATCTACGATAAAGTCGAAGCTTTAAAGTGTGATCTAAAATTGAGTTGCTATCTTTGATTTCCAACCATTTTGCCTTAACAAAGTTTGGAAAATCAATGTGATCCACCAACAGTTTAAGGGTATAAATGGTTTTGGTCCTAAATTATTATTCATTCGAGATTCAAAGAACAAAGGGTATGAAAGAGTGGTATCAATTGTTAGACTAAGAAAGTCGACCAAACATCAGAAACAACACAAGAGACCATAATTCGGTCAATACGAGAGATTGACTGACTATTGCACTAAGTAGATTGACTTCCTTGAAGAGGTCCACTGAGAAGCTCACTTTATGAAACAAAGTGTTGAAAATGACAAGGAAGAGTCGTTCGAACGCTCTAAATCATGTAATGTCACATTAAAATCACTGTAAATGATTATTGCTCGAAGCTCTAGACAATCAGTAGTAATTCTTGTCACATCAAACAATGTTGATTCCCATTCGTATATCTGTACAACAAGAAAGTCCATCCGATCCATTTGAAAATGCATCACAAGTCATCGCTCAACTGAAGATACCATAAAACCCTGAATAAAAGTATAATTCCAAGAAATAATCAACCCCCTGATAAGCCATTAGTTGGAATACAAAAAAATGAAAAATCATTGTGGTCGCAATAATGTTGCAAGGTATTTTCAAAAATATTGTTTGAGACGGCCATTTCATAAAACCCCCTGCAATTCCAACTCAAAAAGGAGAAATACACAGTAAGGAACAATACAACCTGGGATGTTGATTGCTTTATTGAGCATATTTCAATTGTGCCATCTAGACCACAATTTACTTGTTTTCTTCAACATAATTCAAGCCGTTGCCCTGTAATGAAAGTCATTCCAACGTCTTGCAAGCCATCTAAAAGGTTTTCACTTGTTCTCGATGATGAACCTTGGACTAAAACATTATTATCATTACAAGGAGAATTCAGGTGATTGGGGCTATTTACCGATAAGCCCTAACTCATTGTTCTCATGAGGTCTTGTAAAAGATTTGTTATTGTGCTTGTCTATGGCATTTTGATAGACCAAAGGCGGAGAGGAATTTGAGCTAATAATATCTTGGAGGTCATTCTTACAACCAACAACTTGTCGCAACTTAGTCTAGATGGTAACTTCTTGGTCACTGAAAAATATTTTGAAGGTTTAACTCGTTATTTCTAGTGACACTAAGATAAGACAGGAAATCACATCTAGTCTACTCGGTTTTGTGAAATTGCAATAAAAAAATGATCGTCCCTAAACGAGACGCCAAAGAATGTATGAAGGACTTAGATACAAGTTTAAGTGAAATTCCGATAATGCACAAATACAAAATACATTCTTGAGATGAAAAAGATATGGATATTCCTTAACCTCCAATAGAATATCCTTTAAAGATTCCTAATCGTTGTCGAGGAAAAAAAACCAAAGCATCCTTTGAATAAAAGCTGATCAGGAAAAATATCATAAGTTATCGTCTTCTAATTAAGGTAAAATTCTTTATTAATATTATCTTATAATTGCATTTTATCTCTAAGCAGAAATATCAATTCAACTCTAATTAGGACTGTTCTTAGCCTATATAGCTTATTCTCAACTTCAAAGGTACAAATTATCTGATTTATTCATATTATTCTCCATCTCAATCTCTTACTGAGTTGAGCATCGAAGGGTTTTCTGTTTGTTTTGCAGGTCTTCAAGTTGAAGCTCGGGGATTGGCTACAACAACAACTTCGATATTTGAACCAATTTTAATTCTTAAGTTATCACTTTTCTACGCCAAAGTTCTAGGTGAGTTCATGGATTATGTAACTCGCACATTTTAAATCTGTAGCACGGTCCACCCAACCTAACGGAGAATTTATACCATGTCTAATGTAGGTATATGAGCTTCAAAAGACGCTGAAAAAAAGAACCGATTGTACCTCTGAAATCCTATAATTCAAAAACTGTTACCTTAAAACGTTTCTAGACTTTTACTACAGAATTAAAAACAATAAGAAAAAGTAAACTCTAGCAAATTTTCTGACCGGCTAGATTGCTACCATGTGTTGAAAAACTTCTAAAGAAAAGAAAACTAGCCGAAGATGGAAAACCAACTGCAGAGGCCAACTAGTTGATTAGGTAGTTTCCCTACATAAGCCCTAGGCCTATAGCAAAGTGATCCATCGGCTGAACTTACCTTATCCAAAAACTGGTCGGCCAATTAGTTTACCCGCCTGAAAATGCCTATAAATACCACTCATTTCCACTTCATTCAACACATTCAAGAACAACAACAACTCCCATACTACTCTCAAAGTTGTCCCAAAAGCCCTTAAACACTTCTCAAATCCCTTACAAGCCTTTTTCGAAGGCATTTCAGCCAAAATTTTCCCCCGAGAACTAGCTTCTAATAGATCATAGTACCTAGGCATCGGTCAACTTCCCTCTTTCCAACCCTAGGTATTTCTTCTTAAGATAGTCGAGGATCCGATCCCAGACCTTTTCTATAGTAGTCCTCTTGAATTTCTACAAAAAAATTTGAAGAAATCTCACTCCTATACCCAGTATAAAGCCATTCTATAACCATCTTATAGTCATGGTTTTTCCTCTAAATTTGCATCTTGATCACGCTTCCCAAATAGATATGACCATCAAGGTGGGTCTCCAAATCATCGTCACAGAATAAATTGCAATCCAAAACTCTTTTAAGTTTCAACATAAAAATCTCCCAACTTTATAGTCGTTACTTTACCAAAAACCTAACTCAATCGTAGCTCGATTTTGGCTAAAAACATTTTAGAGTTATGCCGAAGTTCTCCCTCAATCAAACACAATTGGTACCAAGCTGACTCTTAGCAGAAACCCGACTGCACGGAAAGGTGAGGTGAGAATTTAATGGCTCGTAGCCAAGGTTCATGTTGCATCTATTGCATGTTTATAATACATCTATAGCTTGACCAATATCCACTATACAAAAATTAATCAACAAACTAATGCACAAGGACCCTACTGTAACTATTTTTCATGTGCAATTGCTGACTAACAAGATGGTTTTGTAGGGTTACTCTTTGTACTTTATAAACAATCCATTTTCAATAAAATCAATCCTAGGAAAACATTATCGCCAGTCATTTCAAGCAAAATCAATGTTTTGGATTAATATTATGAGTAGATATTTTGTCTGAACTTATATCTCTGTTAATTCCATGTTGCCAGCTGAACCATGTAGCGACATTAGTCAATTGTGAAAATAGTACTATTTTCAGATCTATTCTCACCCACTTTCATAAGAAAACTTCCTCGTATTGCATAGCATTGTCTCATTTTCAAAATTATGGCACCAAACATCCTTAAGGCTTAAATGTCGAGCCCAAAGCTCACCCCTATGAAGCGCATCGGTCCTCCCCGGGTTTTAAGTAGGTTTTCGCCAGCTCCAAAATTGTTAAATAATTCTTGAAGAAACACAATTCTATGTATTCTCGAGTTTTAGTAAATTTTAACATGTTGCTCCGCTTTTACGGGTAATTTTTTCACGATTAATTCCTTCAAGTACTTATGAGTGCCACAACTACACTCTAATATCAATGCAATAAGCTTCTTTTAAATAAATTAAAATTAAGAGTTAAAGGGAAAAGAAGATTGTATAATCTAATTTGTAATTATCTCCTTGTTTGAATAATTACTGAATAAAGTTTCGGTATTCCTGTCTTTTCTTAGTTATGAAAACATAACATCAGCATAATTGGCTTTGTCAATTAAATTAGTTGTTTTGCTAGCGGCATTCATATAAAATTTGTTTCATGTCATAATATATAAAAAACAAATCCGTGGATTCCCATTACATAAGTCCAAACAGGCAAGGAAAAAACCCAAATTAATAAGCAATTACATTGGAGATGCAACAGAAACAAGTGAGAAAAGAAAGGGATAAAGGAAGAAGACAGTTTAAGTACTATGAATAGATAATAAATGTCAAATGCATCCGGACCCCCTAAACTTTCAAAAATTTCTCTCGCCCCTCTGAACTTTCTAAAAGTTTCTCTCGCCCCCTTTAAAAACTTTCAAAAGTTTCTCTCACCCCCTTAGGTGCCACGTGTCGACTTCTGACTAGTTTGACTTTTTAAATATGACATCCAATCAAAAGTTGACATGTGACGCCTAAGGGGTTGAGAGAAACTTTTAAAAGTTTTTAAAGGAGGCAAGAAAAAATTTTTAAAAGTTCAGAGGAACGAGAGAAACTTTTTAAAGTTCAGGAGGACCGGACAAAAAAATGAACAAGTTTATGAGGATCCCAATGCATTAAGCCCATAATAAAAAAAAAAGCAAAAAGCACCACATAAAAAGAAAAGGGAATCAAATGAAAAGAAAAACAAGACATGAAAAAATGTAAAAGAAAGCGGAAGACACGACATTCAAAGTGAGTAAAGAATGATGAAAAAACTGAGTTAAGGAATGTGTTTTATGTGTTTGTTTTGTTTCACTTCCTAAGTTGACCTTTATTACCTGCCGGATTCGATTTTCGTATATATCTGCAAACAACTCCAATTAATTAGTTGTTTTCTATCGTTATTTAAAAGGCCAAAACTAAGTGGGTTTAGAGAGCATGTGTTTCAGAACTGCAGTGGTTATTAAGTTGGTAAAAAACCGAAGGTAATAACTGAAAACCTAGACTCAAGTGGAATCAAATTGTGTTCCAACCATATTTGACAACTACATAGTTACAATTAAACTTTTTGCCGTTAGTTCTTTAAAAAATAATTGCACAAAAGATAGTGGAAATATTTAATTGACAACCGATTGATGTCTTTTATTTGAATGAAGTTTTCAGATAGAAAAAAAAATTAACTTCCTAAATTAATTCAATTGAATTCCTTTTAAGCGAGCTGCATTTACGGGTTTTTATTCTCTAAAGTTGTAAAGTTGAGTCAATCTCAACCATCTATTGAATTTAAATGGTCTAGATTCACTTTTAGTGATTTGTGGGGATCCACAGTGCAATAGAATCTGGACCATTTAAACTTAATGGATAGTTGAAATTGGCTCAACTTTAGAGAATCCAAATCCTTCATTTACTTTCCTTTCGTAGAAGAAGTGTTTCCAAACATTTTGTTTAGCATCGCCTTTCCCAAAGGATAATGATATAGTTTCAAGAATCATGCAAACAAAAAAAGAACTATGCGTCAAAATGAAGAGTAGCATCTCCTTCTGTTATTAATTGTCTACAAAATTGGGTTAGACGTTCACACAACAGTATATAAAAAAAAGGAATCATGAGATGCTAGTTTAATACAATCACATATTAATGATCACATTGTTATTACTAAAACAAATTTAAATAACATTAAAATTGTGTGGGAAAATTTGTACAAAAAAACAAAGTGAAAGTAGAAAGAATTTACACCAATTAGTAGCTAGGAATTCCAAATTAACTCTCATTTCTGAGAACCTAATTTATTTATTATTATTTATTTGCAAGAATTCAATTAGTATTAGATTACAAATTTTCTAAAAAAAATTGAATTAAATGATTTGAATTCCTTTACAACATTATTTTAAATACATCATTCAGAAAAAATAAAAATACTAACACGTTTATATTCTAGCTAATTATATCTTTAATTTTGGAGATGGAATTTTTCCTGAAAAAGGTGGACAAGTTCATATCATTATCCGCTAACTCTAATCTCCAATATATACCACAAATTATTGCGTTACTGTAATTTCCCACAAGACTGATTATTAGAAATTCAGAAATGTCACATTATTATATGGGGCCAGCTGCGTGTTGATGTTGCTTATACTATCTTTTAGTGGAAT
>CAOJBJ012466118.1:0-11164 GCA_948291685.1 Euphorbia celastroides
CCTAATTCAATTAATCTTTTTGGCAGCATCTCTGCAACTTGCCATTCTTGAGTTTTCCAAATATTAAACATGCTTTTACATTACCAAACAAAATTCTTAATTAGGCAAAGATTGAGATGTTGTTTCAATGCATATGATCGAATTATAAATCAAACAATTGCACAATCTTTTTAATGCTAAATTGTATGGTTAGGAATCACTGTTCCTGCAACTAAAATTAAGTGGCTGAAATCTCTTAGAGAATTTAAAAGTTTGCATTCATGTCTATCAAGCATGTGAGTTTATGAAATTATGATATATTCATATTAGCAATGGTTAGAAGCCGTTCTTGTTTTTTTTTTTAATTAGTTACCTCGGCATTTTTTATCAAATTGAAAATAAATAATTTATTCTTCATAGTACTTTTTATAATTTGAAGAAAAAGATTGTAGAAATTGCACTTTACAAATCATTAATATTTTATCTCTATTATGATTAAAACATGTAAAAATTAAGAAAAAAATGATGAAAAATATATCTGTAAGTTGAATTGACAAATAAAACAACCAAAATAAAAAATGCTAAAGAAACAATTAAAAAAGACCCTTTTAGTAAGTGAATTTTTGGGACGGAGTAATAACTTCAGGTTAAAATATGGAATGACAAAGCAAGTAAATAAAACAAAAATGGCAGTTAGGGACTCAACAATGGAAATTCATAAAGTGCGAGGACTTGATGTTAATTTTTCCAATCAGATAAAGACCCTTTGTATAACAAACAAAAGTCCAGGTTGTCTTGTTTCTAGTTTGTAGGCATCACCAACTAACCCTTCTCTAACTTATCTACAAGCAAAACATGACACCAACAAAATCTAATTAATCCTCTAAACTCACTACTAAACAACTAGTTGCGGTATTAGATCCATCATAGCTTCGCTTCAAAGAAATAGATAATGTGTAATTATGCAAACATAATCATTGCACATAATTAAAAGCCTCTTGAATAATTTCCCAAGACCAAAATTATGGATATGTTAATATAATAACTAATCAAGTTCAGAAAGGTTTCTATAATAAGATCAATTTTAGCGGATATGAAGTTTTCTAAAATTTTCAAGTAGCAAAAAATCCATTTTGTACCAAGTTTATTTTCTGCAATTTCATATTCAAAGGTTTAGCTCAGTGAATTTTCTACAATTTATTTTTTTTCCTTGACCAATAGGTTAACTTGAAAATTCCCAATAGGTAGCTTAAATGACAAATAGAACCATCCCAAAATTCTATTTTGTACCCAAACTACTCTAGTAGTCGCCATTAAATTTATGTGAGACGATACTCAGTATTGATCTCACTAAATACATTTATAGGAGTACTTAAGTACCATAAAGTAACAAAATCTTTCATGTAAAGTACAGTATCCAATACCGGAAAAAAGAGTTGGGACCGAGCGCTGAGGACCACAGTAAAATATCTCCCAACAAACTTTTAACTTCATCCCGGAATCAATGGGTAAAAAACAGAGCAATAATTTGAGAAATCCAATCAGTACAAGTCAGAAAATAATGCAAATGTTGCAGAAGGAAGCTTCAGTAGAGTTCCAAAGAAGAGAATCAAAGATTGTACCAGAGCCATCAAAAGAGAGCATCTGTAAATGGCCACTAAATGTAAAAACAATATCTTTATTGCATCATTACTCAAAAGAAATTAGTCAGTAGTGGAGCTTCAAGTACCAATTTCAAAAATATAGAATCTAATCTTATCCACCACTACTTTGCAATCCCAAGGAATATAGAACAAATCGGGTCGATCCAAATGATAAGCAGTTTGGTACACTTAAGTCAGATCTCAGGTTCGAGCCTCATGAACGTAAAAGATAACAATGAAAGACTGACCCATTATATCTAATGCAGTCGAAGGAAAACTCGGGTAAACCACATGGGCAAAGAGGAATTTGGACCCTACTAAGTTGGAGGAACACAAAAGCTAGCATCATTACATCAACCTAAAATTGCAGAACTTCTTTAAAATGATTGGAGAATCACAATCAAGACAAGGCAACGTGGCAACATAGTTCTTTTTTCATTTTCTAAGGTAACCCCATTTTGCACATGAAATGGGATCATTACATTCATCTCCTCTAAGCATCATATCCGAGACTTTACTCCTACTACACAGCCTTCTAGCCTTATTAAAACAAATGCCGACTGCCTAAGAGAGGCTGTCTCCAATTGACTCCGAAGTTGCAACGCAAACCATAATTTCACAGTAAAAGAAGTTTAGACAGTTTAATGAGCCATTTTATTTTTTCCCATTGTAATACAAAGCCAAAAAAGTGAAACTTTGACCCCATCGAATTATTGGATCACGAATTAGTCCTTACATTCGGCAAAATTTTTCGTTTTGGCCCTTGAACTTCAATTGCAGCAAATTCAATCCATTTGAACGCATGTTCTTGTATGTCCTATTGTTTGGGTAGCCTATTTACGACTTGAAAGGACTAAATTGACGAATTATATCGACTAAGAGGTTGATGATGACATGGCTCAAGTTCGAGGACCAAATTGAAAATTTACTACCAGAGCCAGGACTAAATTTGTCTTTTTTAGAAAAAAACTAATTTCAAATCTTACCTAATCCAAATGTAAAAGCCAACTTCTCCACTCCACTCTGCAATGTCAGCATTGTGGGTGTCTTATTATATCTAAATGCACATGATTAGGCTAACCTAATCCTAATAATAGGGATTAAGTAAAGCAATAGTTGGGAATAGATATCTATCACACTTCACTTTTTCCTTGTTTTCTGCAAAAAGGGTTTATCCAACATCTTCAACTCAATTTTAGGGTAAAAAAAGAGTCACATTCAACTCATCTTGCAGGTATCACTAATCAACACAGTAGACAACTGTGTAGAGTCGAATCGAAAAGTCAAACTGGCCTTATATTTCAACTTCAACAACTAAACATCGGTTCTGTATCTCTACTTTAAGGATCAAAGTGGAAAGCAATCTATTATAACATTATCAATGGATAAACCCAGTCAATAGGTAAGAGTTTTACCTATAAAGTGACTATTCTATCTATTCAGAATTGTTTTCCCAATATATTGCTCTAAAGCTTTGCCAATCACAACATATTTTGACTTGGGAAAATACTACAAACTGCCCATAATTAATCAACATTAAAATTCTACATTCGTTGTACAAGACCAAAATAGGATTTTATAAAGAAAGTTTGTAAGAAGAACTGTTCGGGACAACAATTGAAAAGAACTCCAAAACAACCCCTAAGTTCAAATGGTTTGAGAACAAAAAAAGCTACGGATTATAACTCCCACCTCTATCTTGCCTACGATCTAGGACCCACATCAATCTTACTTTCTTACGGGAGGTTACCAAACCCTTTACTTTTTTAAGTTATTAGATTAAAAAGAGAAGGTACTTTTACTGAACTTTTTTGTGTGTACGTGTGTGAAATGAAAGCAATATCAAGAAACTAAAGCACTTATTGCAAGCCAGCAAAGCCATGATCATTTCGGAAATGAAAGTGGAAAAGAGTAGTTAGTGACAGACCTGTGAACAGTAAATTGGACGGCAAAATCACCAAATTGGTAGATACCATTATCGCAAACCACAAGCAGCTGGACTTTCAACTCCCAAATCTTTTACCTGTCACGAACCAAAATAGTCTGAACTAAAATACTTGAATCAATTCAAAGTACAATGGTCACTTTTTTGACACCAAACTATCAAAAGATCAAGAAATAGAAACACACATAGGAGAAATACTTGCATTTCACCCTATTACAACAATACATCTGATCAATTCTTCTTGTAAATTTTAATACAGCTAAAGAATGTCAAAACTTATACAACACACAACTCATTTTCCTACTTACAAAATCAACGTATTCTCTACCTTTGATATTTACAATTGTACATGTTTTACTTCTTGCTTATAACAAAATCCAGAATGACCTTGTAGCTTCTCGCACAGATTTTAAGACAAATGAAACCAGGGTGCATATAAACAGAAGCGACCGACTAAACAAGTTGGGAAAGAAGTCTTTGTTGATAAACCGATTAGCTATCTACTCCCTTATGGTTCTCTTGTAGTCTCTTCTGTAAATGCTGCCTTGGGTATAGAATTATGGCCAGTAACAAAGCGGTTACAAGACCAACTATCCCACTAAAGGGTTGGAATGGATGAGTCCCTGTAAGCCACAGAGGATAATGGCGCTTGTAGGTCAAAAAGCCCCCTTTTTGCAATATAAAACTTGAAGCCATTATCCCCGCGTGTATCCCGATTGGTACTGTAAGGCTGCCTTGGTTTCTCTGTCGAAGCCCTGCAAGAGCCAAATATAGAAGCCAAAGCCTGGTACTGATTGCAGAGACCTGAAATCCCATTTCATTAGTATAAAGTCCACTGACTAGAAGTGAGTGAAAAATAATATAATAAGATGAAAACTTACCTCTGAAAAAGAGCAGATACTAGTCCTGAAATGATAATGCCTTGATGATAACCAAGATCCGCTGCGATTTCTTCGGGTAACCAAGCCCTGAAAAGTAGTTCTTCTACAAGAACAACACTTGTTGCCATTATGATTCCTTGAACAGCCAGTACAATAACTTTCCCAAGTGCTCTGAAATTCGGAATGCCATTTAATGAAGATAGAGCTAGACTTGATGGCCAAGAGAAGCATCACTCCTCCAATTAAGCTCAAAAATAGGTTCTGAATCTGCAAGAACACTCTTAGTGAACATATGATACTAAAGCTCCTCGATCTCACTCAAGTAAATGTATAGACAAAGAAAAATGCTGTGTTCCCCTTTCCTTGCAGCTTTTACATTCATTTACTTTTACTGAATCGCTCTTGGTTAATAAAACATGCATAGAGATTGCTACTATTATCATTGCCAGTCAGTCAAGACCTTGTCATCAAATAAAAGAGAATATTCTCTATTTTAAGCTCATAATAACCATTAATAACTGAAAATGAGCTACATAAATTTACCTTAGGCACTTTTAGCATATCCAACCCATATTCTTCCAGCGGATCTTCATATCCGCGAATTCTTTTGCCCCATATCATGACAAGTATTGTAACCGCAGCATAAAGGCCAACAATGATAACTAGCTCAGCAAATTTTGAAGGTGTGTTCGTTGACCAGCTTTGCACAAGTGCTGGAAGAAATGGAACAATGACTGGTGACCACAAAACAAGCACCATGCCGGAAAAACCTATGATCCTAATGACAACAGAAGAGAATGAGATTCAGCAATCAGAATCTTCAAATACCAAAAGGACTAGTAAAACAAAAGGAAACATAATTCAAACCGATTAAACAGAGAGAAGCCATCAGTAAACAACTTAAACCAGTAAACAACTTAAACTTGTTTAACCACCGAATTTACCCAAACATGCATCTGAACAGATAATAAAGATGGCACAATTCAGTAGCAACTGTTAAGGGAGATAACCAAATGAATTACGTGTCGTAGGAGACAAAGGTGAAGCTTGTTGCAGAACAAGTGTGTCGCTTGTTCTAGGATTTAAGGTGTAAAAATTACTGGGGAAAAAAGTTTGAGTCGAAGCAGCGTCATAGTTAAATATTGAATGAGGCAATGTTTGAGGGAGTGAAGATATACTCTTTGGTGCGAGAGAAGCACGCACCACATGTGGTTGAAGCATTTGAGAGCGTAGAAGTGGAGAGCATTTCAGATTTCTCAGCAACAGCATATTTATAACTGATATCAGGTATTTTGCAATTTATTGCTATATAATTTAACAGCTAACATCTTGACAAACTTTACACTTACAACACAACAACACAACATTGCCCCAATGCCAAACAAGGCTCCCGCGCAAGCGGGGTCTGGGGGGGTCGGGTGTACGCAGCCTTATCCCCTGAGCTAGCAGAGAGGCTGTTTCCAATTGACCCAGAAGTGGAGATGCAACAGTTATCTGTGACTTCACAATAAAAGAAGTTCGGATAGTTTAATGAGCCATTTTGCTTTAGTCCATTATAATCCAAAGCCAAAGAATGGAGAATCTTTGGCCCATCGAAACAACGGACATACAAACCTTACACTTATTGAACTAAATTCAAAATTAAGAGACAACATCAAGCCAAAACAGTTAATAGAGAGATAAAAAAAGGAAAAGAAAGCTGTGCCAGAAAATTCAATACCTCTTGTACAAGGGGCGATCAGCCATTCGCAGAAATGAGATCAGTTTATCAGTCAGACTCACAGCACCACGTATGCCACCCCAAAGCAAAGCAACCTTGCCAACCAGCCTCATAAGGCCACCCCTTTGTCCCAGGTCTGCTAACATCGCAACTAGCCTGTTCGTATCGGAATGTACATAAATATATTACCTCTGGTTGTTGGAATGTACATAAACATTTAACATGTATAAAAGCACATGTTACAGATAAAAATGTTGCTGACCGTTCTTGATCCACTTCACCATCTTCTGTTGTAGGAACCACAGGACTAGCAACTGACATGGCCTTCTCTGCAAGGCTTGCAACTAAGTTATTTTGGGTTTTGTCAGATTCTGCCTCTGTCTCGCCAACCTTCTGAACAGCCTTCTCACTGTTTGTTTTCTCCTTGAATGACTTAGATGAGACTTCTGCCATTTCCTCCCCTTGACATGAATTCTTCACAAGCATATGCACCGGTAAGCAGAAAAAGAAACATAACCAAAAAGAAATTTGACCAACTAACAAGCATAGAATAATAATCTATAGCAAAATATAACATTAAGAAGGGTGTAATTATGTGTTAATCTATTGTTATTTCATTATCTGGCCAACGGTTCAGTCGTCAAATTGAGTTGATGCAATCTCTATACCGCATCGAATATTCATCGAACCCATTTGTCAACTGGGGTAGAAAGGAGATTGTTAACTCTTTTAGAAGAGAAAATATGAACAACTAATACACAATCAACAATACAGGATAATACTTCAAATTTAAATAGAACAAATTTATTCTAACAAATAAAAATAATATCTAATTTATTTTTCACAAATTTTTAATCAGATTTCAACAGAGACAGGTACCCAGCACAAATGCATGATGGCGCATGATACTTTGATTGGAATAAAAATTGTAAAATTTGCAACAGTAATTTCTTTCAAATAGATGTAGTCAAATATAGGCATCTTTACTGTAAAAGCCTACACTTCTTTAGCATATTGTAATATTGATTAGCTCATGTCTGATCAAAGGAATCTGCATTTGACTTTTATGCAAGGCGTATAGATACATTTTTAAGTACCTGTTGTTGTACCAGCAAGGTAGATGCTCCTAGGGCAGCGGTGACAGCACCAAGCATGACACCATCCTTACTTTTAGATTTGATTATAGCTTCATCTTCATCCTCTCTTCCCCTAGTACTTCCTAAACTGGTATTCTGATCGTTTCCAGTAGTTAGCTTCTGATCACCCCCTTTAATCCTGGACTTATCCAGATCATCTTTTATATACCTTTCTCTTTGATTGTAAAATGGTAGGTTATCACGAACATCAAAATATTTTCTGAGAGCAGCCAAGCAAGAGCCTATGGCAACACCAACTGGCAGTACCTTTTTCAGATAATTTGTGCTCAAAATAGCAGAAGATATAATACTCACTATGTGCTTCCCGTGAAGAGAACCAACTTTTTCAGGAAGGTTACCGGCACAAAAGTCTTTAACTAAAAAACACAGCGCATTTTTATCAAGTCCAATGGCCAATGACACAGCATTTGCCACTTGCTCAAGATCAATAGCAAGAATGGATTTAATTTCTTTCATATCATCTGCACTTAGTTTGCGAGCAATTTCAACCCTCAAAGCATCCAATATAACACCTTTAACCAACTTCATCAACTCTAATCTATCGCTGCCTATTTCAACGTTTTCTTGAAGATTTTCTGCTATCCCATATTTATCAAAAGATTTTTGTTGTTCTTCAGTATTTCGAACTACATACGATGGTTCTATATAACTCTTTACATCATTCATGTTTTCAGGGGTACAAATATGACTATCTCCATCAGCTCCATTCTTAGCTTCAGTCTCATGAATGGAATCCCCAACAACTTCTGGTTGCTCTATAAGCCTCCATTGGCCATCCTCTGGGTAATAATCAAGTAATAGGGAATTTGTCATATTCAAATCAAGTGGTTTACTGTTTGGTATCTTTGAGAGAAGATACTTGTGGAGGTATTCCCTCTGCAAGTAATCATGGTAAGAATTAGCAATTACATACAGTGGAATGTCATTAACATGTTCATCAGTATAATCAGCCTCATTTACACCACCAGTTGCATTGTTTTTCTTTGTTCCCTGGTCATAGTTAGAGGAAGTGCTTCTCTCGAGATCACCAATGACATTGTTACCATGCAAAATGGACTTCTCAGGAAGTTCAATGTTTGCTGATCCATTCCCCACAATATTCAGTGGGTTGGAAGATTCCTTTAAACTGGCAGACTGCATTCCCACATCATTCTTCAAATTTGGCAACTGCTTGTTAGGGGCAGGTTCATCAACACATTTGCCTTCAATTTTCTCATCTTCAATATTGTCGTGCTCTTTGGTTTCTTGTTTATGGTCATTTTCCTCTTCCAACTTTGTAATCATGTCTTCTATCACACCAAATACACTATTAACAGCCACTTGGGTGGAATCGTCCATTCCTGTCAAGGCATCTAGTGCCTGAACAACATCAAATGTCGGAGGGGTAGAATCGGATGATGTAGGTTTATTTATATCAGGCAATGGCGGTGCTTTGTTATCCTTATTCTGATTATCATACCCTTCTTTCTCCACTGGTTGGGAGTCAGTAGAAGGCTGTGGTAACGAAGATGCTTCTTGAACTACATCGCTTGAAGAAGTCGTACTTTCATCACTTGAAGAATTTGAATTTTTTTGGTTCTTACCCTCCCTCTTTACTTCTATATCAGGAGTCCCATCAGTGCTATCAATGTTGGTATCTGAACCCTTAATATCACCTTGCTGACTGCTAAACATTCCAGAATTACCTAAATCTTTAGACTTTCCTGAAGAATCAAACTCTAATTCCTTCTCTACAACAGCCTTGTCTGACCCATGTTCACTGTTATGAACACCATCTTCCAAGTCAGCAGCCTTTTTCGTGTCATTCGAAGAATGAATATCATTAGGTGTGCCCTCAGAATTTGGTGATGCTCTTGTTTTTACCTCGTTCTGTGTACTAATCCCTGATGGTGTTTCAGAACGTTTAGTAAAACCAAGAAGTCCATTGAGTTTAACATTTGTATTTTGAGCATGCAAAAATCCAGATATGGCACTTGTAAGCTTTCCACGAACATCTTCTGGTACAGCATCTTGTAACGCTTTCATGAGTGTCTCTCCATGACTCATAGCAATTAAGACCTAAACATAAGCACTAGTCATAAGCACAAAGGAAAAACACGATAAAATAATTTAACATGAAGAGTGCTTCCAATGACAGTTGAAAAAAGGAAACAAAAACAATACAGCTCTACACCATCATATAGTGAGGACAGAATGAATTAAGGTCCATAAAGTTCCATCACTACACAAGCATACCATTGCCTATAACGTGTAACCTAATGAAAAATTGTGACATTTTGTATTACCTTCTTCTTATCTTCTTCTTCAAGAATACCAGGCATTGTAGCATCAAGCATACCCATGACTACCTCAGCTGTCTGAAGCATTTGACCTGTTTCAGGATCTGTCGGATCAGCAACAACCTCTTTAGCAGATTCCACATCAACTTCATCATCCGCCACCTTCTGTAATTCCTCTTCAAATTTTATAACTTGTAACTCTTGTTCAATTCTTGATTGGAGAACAGTGATCCTTTGGTCAGGAATTTCTTTTTGAGGATCTATAGCATAGTTATTATCATCAGCCAAAGTAAGATCGACGAACTCGTCATCAGAAACATGATCGGAAGTTCTTCTGTCCTCCACTAAAGTTAATTTTGAAGGATTGATGTTAACATCTATATCTTTCAAAAGAGGATGACGACCCTTTAATAGCCCAAGCTCAACTGCCGAGAGCCACTGCAAGCATCGCCATGCATACTAGTCAGCATATCACTTGCAAGTTGCAGAAGTTAAATTTCAACAAAAGAAGAGATATTAAGAAAGAAATCCTTTTTAAGCATAGCTCTCAGAAATACATATTTCTTAATGTCTGGTTAAACTTCTAAATTCATTACAAAATATTTTCCACAGAAGGAAAATATCTGCTTAAAAACTGTGCACCAGCTGACACGATAAATGCACTCAATCTTTAATTTTCTAAAACTGGAAGATACATAAACAAATACACTTCTATTCTGATATGTAAACTATTTTAGATTCCAAATTTCCAATACTCAAAAAGAAAATTTCAATGTCACCTCAATTGCAAGATTCTGGCACCACAATATAACAGCTCCATCACTAGCAATAGTATTTGATGGCAAACAGGAGCATAACAGCAAACTTGTAAATGGATTTTCTGCAATTGAACTACGAGGAATAGAAAATAATGGTGTTGCTCCATCATCATTCTGAAGTTCAAAAAATTTCAAAGAGATCAGGTATTCAGAAACACACATAGGCATCAGCCGCATGCAGGTTTCAAAAACATTAGGCATTTGAAGCAAATAAAATATGCACCTGAATAAAGAAAACAGGAATCTTCACATCCCCAACTAGACCACGTGTACTTGATTTTGAGTAGAAGTCTTCGATTTCCTCAAAACCATAAGACACAATTGACAATTCTTTTTCAAATTCACGAACAGATTTTGCGGCTAAAGCTCCTTCAACATTAAAATCTCTTTTTCTCCCATGAAACAGTGCCTACAGAGTTCTTCAATCATAAGTATTCTCACCAAAAACGATTAGATCAATCAGCTACAACTAACGAGTCATGCTATGAAATATATATCTCCAAAAGAGTGAAGGATGCCATTCTGAGCATTATCATGACACTGAAACCTTCATATTTAACATTGAAAAAGATCCCACCCAGTACAAACCTTATTTGACCGCAGAATATCTTTTAGTCCACCAGTGAGCTTCTGATCCAAAATGGTATTATAAGGAGAGCACCTTGTGGCCTCCTCTAAGTCGAATGGATTGTTAATGCATGCAGCAGCAGTGAGGGGTGTTCTTTCTCCAACTTCTGCCAGA
>CAOJBJ012466142.1:0-11409 GCA_948291685.1 Euphorbia celastroides
AAATTAATTTAATTTAATGTTGGTGATATTAGTGATATTGGATTAGGGTGTTACAGAATTAGGAAAACGAGGTATGCGAAAATTAGGATAGTGAGGAATTATAGAATTAGAAAATGGGAAATTTAGGATTTTAGAAATTGGAGAACTTAAGTTACATTTAAATTTTAGGTATTCATTTGAATTTGTTTATTGGTTGGAATGATCGTCAGTTGATCGTTGACAGTCAAAGCTAGACCTGGTCGAAGCGCCTCACCCTACTTTCGAATCTGGCTCCGTTAATACGTATAGCAAACAAGTTTTATTCCTAACGAAAAATAGGATCAAGCCCATATGATAAGGGTATTTCACAAATTTAAAATGTGAGACGGGCATTCCATTTGTGGGTTTATCGGCCTATCCAAACTCGAAGCATTAGAGGTGATTTAGAAAAAAGTATGTTGTGATGTTTACGAATTTCGCCCCAACCAATTAAGGCCCACAAAATAAATAGATCAAAATTAAAATTAAGATAAAATTTCAATGAGATGCTCAATTTGTGCAATTTTTGTATAAAATTTTTGTGAAATTGTATCATGTATTCTTTTTTTATATGATATTTTTATTTTTAAACCCAAACAACTAATTAATTATGTGTTGAGGAGGGAGAGAGGAAGAGGGAGTGCGTAAACTCAAGGTTTTTTTTACTTTTAGTTATTTTCAATCTTTTCTTATTTGTTTTGTGATTTCGGGTTGAAACTTGGTCCAAAAAGGTGGTATTTAGGCCTAAGAAAAGAGTAGCCAACCCTAGCCCAACCCTCCATGTGAATAGTTCACTTGGTCAAACCCTTAAAAGTTAACAAGTAACTTATTCATAATCAACAAAATACCTGACATTCTTTAACTTAAATATTAATTATTAGTAACTTAGAATATGTACCATAAAAACACTATAAACATAATTTATAAATTATTTAATTTGTAAGCTGGTGTAAGCAACTTGCAAAAACACCGATCAAGATCTTCAAATACATCATTTGGCCTTCGAATATAACATGAGAATTTAGAGGCTGTTCTAAACTTTTAAAAAATTTAACTAGTCCTTTATCCATAACTGACACACGTTAAAATTCCGACCGCTGAGAAAAAAAATAAAAATAAAAATAAAACATTTAAAAAATCAAATTAACTAAAATTTAACACATAATATTTAAGAACAAAATTATAAAATTTTTCAAAATTTATTAAATTAATAAAAATTCTTAAAGGTTAAAGGTGGCATCCTACTTTTCACATCAAATTTAGATTGTATGCATAGAATTGGCTTTTATAGAGCAAATGACAGCTCCTCGAACGCACCATGTGCGTCTTCAACGGAAATGTTTGGGGGAACAACGGCCCATAATAGCCCAAATGAGCTTAAGCAAATGAAAACCCAGATCCGAAATGAAGGGCAAATGTGTAGTTAAGTACAAGATTTACAGAGTTTCGCAAGTTCCGTGGGTTTTTTGTGTGGCTGCAGCTGCTCGAGTTTGCCATTTGGGCTGATAAAATCTCAATCGTGTCAGGTATTAAAATCCTTTTTCTTCATAAATTCTATTGAATTATAGCGATTTTAACTTGCTCATAGTTCTCGTTGGGTTTTAAATCGTTTCTAGGGGGTTGGATAGTTCAAGTCGATTAGCGTCAATTGCTTATGGATTTCATGGGGTTTTGAAGTCTTTTGAATGATTGATGATGGTTACTGTGAAAGAAATTGTTTAATTGATTGGGATTTTGGCAATTTTGGTTGGATTGAAGTTGATGGTGCGGAAATGAGATATGCAAATCATTATTGAAACTGCAAAGATGATTCTTGTTTATACTGGCCGTTGTTTTGCTGCAAGTAGTGTGTGAATCAAATGATATATTAAAGATTAATGTAATCGAAGTTTTTCCTTTTCACTTCATTTTAGCAACTATCAAATTTGACCTTTTTGACAAGTCGTTGTTCAGCTTATGGCTGATTTCTATTTTCTAGTGGTGCTTAGTGTCATGTAACTGTCTTACCCAAAGTTTAAGCTGATAAGTTAGGTTAAATCATAGTAATTTACCATTTGTGCTTGAAGCCGGTATCACACCGGCCCACTTTACCATGTGTTTTAATTCAACAAATGAAGCTGCCAGCATTCGAACCGTCAATTTCTAGGTCCAAGAGACTCTGACACTATGTCATGAAACAATTTTACCCAAAAACTTAAGCTGATTTGTTAGGTCGGGTTGTAGTTTCTATATCACTTATAATATGAATTTGAATGCTCTGTTTTGGAATAGGAATTGCTAGGTACTTAAGCTACATATCCATGGGAAAAGACTCGAAATCAAAGGAAGCGGGAGGGAAGGGAAAAGGGAAGCAGGCGGGAGGTGCAAGTGAGGAGAAGGGAAAGGGGAAGGCTGGAAAAGCTGATGGACTTGGCACTTGCACTTATGTCAAAGGTTTTTTGAGCCCAATCTCTTTATGCTGTTGTATTCCATGTCCTTTTACTTACTCTTCTATTTTGTTTTTTGGGATTTAGCAAGGCATATCTTATGTGAGAAGCAGGGAAAGATCAATGAAGCTTATAAGAAACTGCAAGATGGTTGGCTCAGCAATGGCGACAAAGTTCCACCTGCTGAGTTTGCAAAGGTAAATCCACTAGACTGCACTTTCCATTGTACTTTTATTAGCAAGTGTGAATTCAAATTATAATTAATCAGCTGCTCAACTATTAGAGCATTACATTTCTACATTGCAAGACCTTTGAAACCTTCTTTCCCTATCCCTGGTTTCTCCTCTCTTAGCTTTTGACTCAGCAGCATTTATTCTTACTCTACCCTTTGATAAGCTCTTAGATTAGATGCAAAAGTGAAGTGTAAGACGAAGAAATTGTGGTGAATGTTTTTGGATTTTCTAGTTGCTATCTGATCTCTATGTCTAGGCCGAGAGGTGAGGGGATGTTTTTCCTATTTTCCTTTTTCCATAAATGTATTTGTTTTTTATTGTCTTAGATAGCAGCAGAGTATTCAGAATGCCCATCTGGGAAGAAAGGTGGAGACCTCGGATGGTTCCCTCGGGGAAAGATGGCGGGCCCATTTCAGGATGTTGCATTTAGTACACCAGTTGGAGCTACCAGCGCACCATTTAAATCAACGTAATGCATTTTCAATAATTGTTTCTTTTTACCTGCTTTTGGCATCACTGTATTTATTATATATTGTTTGTGAAACCGATTGACTAAATGAACATTCGTGTGCAGCCATGGATATCACATCATCTTAGCTGAAGGAAGAAAGAACTGATTTAATGCTGCATTTGAAGGGAGGCTTCAGAATAATTCATGGTCGATGGGTGTTGGCGTTGTGTTTGTTGCATAGCCATGTTTGCTCTACTAGTGTAATGATGCTTGAATACTTTTATCAGAACAAGTTTCATGAATATATATATCTGTGGGGGATAAATGTTGAATGTTTTGTACTTCTTATTTGTTACTAAATATATTCCCGAAAAGTCTTCTGGAGTTTTAATTTTAATACTATGTTTTTAAGCTCTTTTATGGGATAGCAGATTTTAGCTTGGAAAACAATATCAAATTGCCCTCATTATTGTGGGTCAAGATATGATGTCCGATTTCAAAATTCCAAAATTTGTTGATGTTAGGAGAGCAAAAATAATATCATATTCGCCTTAATTCGCGAGAAAATATGAGTTGGATTGGGTAAGAGTGTAGTGTGTTGGAGTTATGTTAGTATACCTGCATTATTTTTTTGATTCAACTCAACCTGATTTTCACGGTTTGTTCTTTGGTTTGATAAAGAAATTCCTGCGTTGGATAAACCATTTCGAGATATCTTTATTTGAGGTAATGCTCCAATTATATATTCTTAACTTGGAGGGTGATAAGGTTGTAGACGACAGTGTTGTATTCTTCGTAACCTTCCTTAATTACTAAGGCCGTCGACAGTAACAAGAGGGTTTACAGCCGTTAATACGTTAGACTCAATTTTTCTCATTCGGATTTTGATAGACTCAAACTGGATTCAATATGATATATACTTATCCACTAAACAAGTCCATTTGAGACATCTTGCCTAACATGGGCCTTGTATTACGCACACATCTCCTTTCTTAAGATCTGTTAGAAATACTCGTTTACTAAATTAGAGATCACAGCGACCCTTTAAAAGCAGCTCAATCTTTTGTTCTCTGTTTTGCAGGTTTCTACCCCTATTTTTATTGAGAAACCATCAATACGACTTGAATAGTTTCAACACTGAGTTTTGCTTAATGTTTTTAATCAAACATACATGTTGATATTTCATTTTAGATACCGAAAAATAGACATCTTTTAAGCAAACCCATATTGGGTTTGTAAAACAATTTGCTGGTATGGAGTATAAAATTAAGTTGAAGTTATAAGTTGCACAATTGTTGTTGTCTTTTTTTGTCTCTTGTTTATGTGGCAAATTTGTTTTGTCTTGAAATTATGTTATTTTGTCTTTAATTATAAGGTATTTCAATTGATTTGTCTGATTTTCTTTGAGAGCTATTGGTTAAAATGTACTCTTTTGCTTCAATAAATGTAAATTGTCCTTATTTATAATCAAAATAGGGTTACGGTCAAAAAATTATTTGATGAACAAAGTTAACCTTAGTTGCATTTAATGTAAGAAAACTACATCCATGGAAACGATAAATTCTGTTAAGAATATGGGACATGGACCACGTAACAAAAGCTAAACTGAATACAAAAACATCCATACCACTTTACACGTCAGCAGCTTAGAGAGCCAACCATTGCAGATAAGCAAAACGACCTTGAATATCCAGCCGGACACGTGTCCTCCACACGATATTTTCTATAAAAATATATTTGGTCTTAACTCTTCAATTGGGATTTATTTTCTCTGGTTGAAATATTGGTGTCAAAGGAAGGAACAAACTTTCCCTCCTCACCTAACCGTTGAATCCGAGCCTGCCGTTTTTGAGAGAGATTCAGATTGAGCTTTTACTCTGAGAGATCTTGAGCGAGGATGACGACTGCTTCTCTGTGTTCTTCGACTCAGATTAATGGCTTTTCTGGAGGTCTTAGACTCCAAAAGACCCACTTCTTTCAACCCACTTCGACTACTCTTACGAGGTATTGTTTTCTCGATTTCTTTCTCATTAACTTTACTTGGGCTATCTGGTGCTTTCTATTCTCGAAATTTTTCTCTTTGCCCATTCGTTTCTTGTCTGTAAAGTTGTTTTTACTGTTCTTGGGGTGATAATTGAGGAAATAGCTGGTGTATTTGGTCTAGGGATTGGGCAGCTAAGAGATTTAGTAATTTCCTTTGTGATTTTGACGTTTTCTTGTTGGCTGATAGGTCTTTTGTTTGAATCTTGAAATAGGCGGGGAATCGATGAGTAGAGTCTTGCAGCTTTCTTGTTTATGCTGGTTTCTTGTGCTTATTAGCTAAAAGTGAACTCCTCAAGCTAGTTTTTGACTGGCGAGTGAATTTTTGAGCCAATGACTTGAAATTTTATTGAATTCAAGTCAAATCATTCATTAAATACATGATTTCCACGTGATTCTATGTTCTTTTAAACTTAATTAACTTCCAAATTGTGCGAACTCAGCAAACCTATTCTGTTAAATCTGTTCCATAATTTTTACTCATTTATGTGCCCATAAAGTAACCTTTTTGCCTCTAAGCATAGATTAATCATCTCTTTTGTATGACAATGGATGCTAAATAAAAAATCGGATCTTCTATAATATCTTGTAAGCTCATTAAAAATTCACTTAAAACTTTAAAGGGTACCATCAAATATCAACTACATCTTGGTATTCTCTGCAGGAGAAAATTCGATACTGTAGTGAGGGCAACATCTCGAGTTGATAAGTTCTCTAAAAGTGATATTATTGTCTCCCCATCAATTCTCTCAGCCAATTTTGCCAAACTCGGAGAGCAGGTTTGGCTCTTTTTTCATCACTATTTGTTGCTTGTAGAGGTTACTGTTTTTTTGGAACGAATTATACACTCCTTTGTTTTTAAGTTGGTACAAATCCTGATGATTTTATTTATGTAGGTAAAAGCAGTGGAGTTGGCTGGTTGTGATTGGATCCATGTTGATGTCATGGATGGATGTTTTGTTCCAAATATCACTATTGGACCTCTTGTAGTTGATGCTTTGCGCCCAGTTACAGATCTTCCTTTGGATGTGCACTTGGTATTCATCACTTATCACTCTCTTTTACTGCATCTTGAGTCACATTTCAGTTCCATTTCATTAACACAAGTAACACGCTGCAGATGATTGTGGAACCTGAACAGCGAGTACCCGATTTTATTAAAGCAGGTGCTGACATTGTCAGTGTTCACTGTGAGCAATCTTCCACCATTCATTTGCATCGCACCGTAAATCAGGTAAGCCACACATCACTTTATGCTACTAAAATCAGTGATTAGCATCTTGGATGTAAAAAGTGTTAAGATCCTGCCTTCAAGTCTTCCAGGGCCCATTAGCAAGTACATATGATTTCAACCAACATTATCTGCTTTCAGCCTTTTGATTTAGAGATTTTAAAGATGAGGGTATCCATTTTCTTACCCACCTTTTCCTGAAAGATGTGTAACATTAGACACAATCATGTCTATATATTTAATTTTCAATTGTGGCCAAGAAGCTTGATTATTTAGATGTTAAATAATCAATGAATTTTGTAATATTGCTGCAATCTTGTTAATTAGGATGATACTGTGCTGTTAGAAATGGATTTCAACTTATTGCTCAATCATTTTATGTCCATGGCTCGACAAGTAAAGATTTTGATCGAAATATGTTCTGTTAAAGTTTTAGTTAGCGCTCACAGATTTCTTGTTTGCTAAAATCTTTTCCTATTTTGCTGCTAACTCTTAGCCATTCATCTGATGAACAGATAAAAAGTCTTGGAGCTAAGGCTGGAGTGGTGTTGAACCCTGCTACCCCTCTGAGTACCATAGAATATGTTCTTGATGGTATGCTTTTGTCCTTACCTCTGGTCCCTACTCCTTGTTTATTGAAACACATTGTGACGAAATAATATTTTGGTTATGGTGACAGTGGTTGATCTAGTGTTGATTATGTCTGTAAACCCTGGTTTTGGTGGGCAAAGCTTTATTGAAAGCCAAGTAAAGAAAATCTCAGACTTGAGAAGATTGTGCGCTGAGAAAGTAAATTCTTTTTCTCTTGGCAACAAAACTAGCATATTTGATTTACATAACACATATTTACCCGAATGAACACATTTTGGTTGCATATGCAGGGGGTGAATCCATGGATTGAGGTGGATGGTGGAGTTGGCCCCACAAATGCATACAAGGTGCCATAGTTACTTGAACCTAAAATGATTTGCTCTGAACAACCTTGTCATTTGACATTTTTCTTGATCCCAAATGAATTTAGTCCATGGTTCAAAATCATTTCAACTAGTAAAAGGAAAAGCATAAGAAAAGTTCTATGCCTGCTGAAGGTTCAATTAAACTGGCCTTTTGCAGGTTTTTTACTGCTTATTATAATTTTGACAACTTCTTATGTAATTATAGTGAAATCTGACACATTTCTATGTTGGTAAGGTTATTGAGGCTGGGGCAAATGCTCTAGTTGCTGGTTCAGCTGTATTTGGAGCTAAAGATTATGCTGAAGGTATAGATACAACTGCACATAACTCTATCTTTATGTTTCATTGTACACTGCTCTTTGTTGATTTAATATTTTGTTTTCTTTTACAGCTATTAAAGGAATCAAAACCAGCAAAAGGCCAGTAGCAGTACCAGCTTGATCCATTCCAGGTACATAAAATTTCATCAAATATGCAGCATCTGCATTGTCTTTTCTCATGTATGTTACATATTATCAATGAGTTAGCATGTCAATATTCAATTCTAATCTTTAGCATCCCAGAATTTGCAAATTTTTGCTATGTGCATATCCATTTAGGAAAAGAAACCAGATTTAGACCTGTTGTTCTTTGGATTGAATGCCATTATTTCTTGTTGCAGATGAATAATGGATCAGTATTGTGCCTGCAAATGACGGGGTTATAGTAGCGTGATTTTGTTCGAGATGCAGAAAATAAGAAATTAAGCAAGCAGTAAAAGTGCAGCTGGGTGTACAATGATGAGTGTTCAATATCAAGGAGCTGAAACAAACAATTGTGAAGCATTTGTAACAATCTGACAGTTTCATTATTTTCAAGTATTAATATTATTAATACAATAATGAAACTGTCAGATTGAACTAATACAGTCATAATAAATAAACTGCTATCCTATAAACAAGTCTTTTGCAATTTGGACTTTGCATAGTTGCCATATTGACACACACCAATGGAGTTGAAGATGGAAAAATAGAGGTTAACAAACAATATCATTAACATATAGTCTAAAACCCACAAGGACCAAAATCCACAAGTTACCAAATCTGCTAAAATTCAATGATAAGAGTTAAAGTTGATTGCCTATTGTTGTTTCCCGTGTCTTACAATGCTAGAGTGCTAAATAGAACAAGACACTGATTATTTCTTTTTCCTTTTCTCCTAAAAGACAATAACAAAGAACTACTTGAATTTTTTCAATTTTCAGTGGTTGGAGTAGAGTCAGTAACACATAATTTTTTAGCACCTTTTCCTATTTATGAAAAGTGACTTAAACAAAGAGCTATGTTTAGATTAAAAAAAAGAGTGTTAATTATCATAACTCAAGCTCTACCGACTTGTGTTATAGGAAAAACTGAATCTATGAACGTATATAAAAAAATCATAAACAGGTAGCTTAAAATCAAAAGTAAGCAATGTCACTCATAATCCGGAGCCAAGATCTACAAGTTACCAACTCTACTAAAATTCAATGATAAGAGTAAAAGTTGGTGGCCTGTTCGGGATTGTTAATTATTTCTAGTGTCTCACAATGCTAGAGTGCTAAATAGAATGAGACACTATGATTATTCTTATTCTCTTTTCACCTAAACAGAAAGTTATATGAATTTTTCAATTTTTAGTGGTTGGAGTGGGACCAATGCCTCACATAATCTCTTAGCACTTGTTATCTATGAAAAGGGACCTAAACAAGGAGCTTATAACTGCTTGTGTATATTCTTATCACACAATTTAATTGCATATAGGACAACTTTGGAATACAATTCACATGTCTATCAATTAGAACCAACTTATATTTGGACACTGAATTGTTAGAAAGACATAGAACCATGGATCGTAAGTGGTTGAGTGTTTTTGTACGTATACATATACTTTGGATAAGAAAAAAAGTTTCGTAAATGTGATGGATTTGGATGAAAAAATGCAAACAAAATTAACTCTCAGTAATGTAAAATAGTACAAGAAAACGAATCTATTAAACAATCCGCCGTTTTGCGTATCGTGTGGTGTCGTTTACTTCCCTACCAATTCTACTTAACTTGGGCCAAACAGTTTGGGAATTGGGAATTCCAAATTGAGTTGTGTTTGTTAGAAACCCTAAATCAGAAGCAAAGCCCAACCAAATCCCCCATTCTCACGCCTCTTTTCCCCTTCTTATAACGGCCTTTCCTTCCATTTCTTTCCTCCAAACCAAACAACGCCTTATCATCATTTCGCGCGTTTTCACTTTCCTTCTTCTTCTTCGAGATGACGATGATAATGGAGGATAAGCCGGAGATCGCCTTCTTCGATGTTGAAACCACCGTACCTACCCGACCCGGCCAGGGATTCGCCCTTCTTGAATTCGGATCCATTTTGGTCTGCGCCAGAAAGCTGGAGGAGCTCCGGGGCTACTCCACCTTGGTCCGGCCTACGAATCCGTCTCTTATCTCTGCGTTGTCTGTTCGTTGCAATGGCATTACTCCTGACTCTGTTGTATCCGCTCCTACTTTCTCTGAAATTGCTGACACTGTTTGACATACTCAATGTTAGGTTATGCCGTTATTTCTCGATTGCATATTTTTGCTTTCAAATTGTCCATAGGTGAGTTGAGATGTGGTGTATTGTTGTATTTTCAGGGAGAATTTGGGCGGGGCATAATATCTTGAGGTTCGATTGTCCTCGGATTAAGGAGGCCTTTGCTGACATTGGACGCCCTCCGCCTGAACCTAAAGGAATTATCGATTCTTTGGCTTTGTTGACCCAAAAGTTTGGGAGGAGAGCTGGTGATATGAAGGTATTTCGGTACATTTAGGCTTTTTAAGAATTTTCGTTTTGGTTTGCGAAATGTTGATAAGTAGTTTTTGAATGTGCAGATGGCTAGTCTGGCAAATTATTTTGGACTTGGAAAGCAGAAACACAGGTAATCCATATGATCTATAAGGAAATATTTTGCCTGCTTTATGTCTTGTAATGTGAACCTGACATTTCTGCTTGCTTTAACTTTTTAGGAGCTTAGATGATGTTAGAATGAAGCTTGAAGTTGTCAAGTATTGTGCAACCGTATTGTTCTTGGTAATAGCCTATCTCAATTCCTTTGTTGTTTTATTCTACTTTGTTCAATGTATCGCCTTTCCTATGAAGTTACTTGTGCAGAGACAAGTACTTTTAGAAACTTTTCTGGCTTCAATGCATTTTGTTGCTCCCATTGGAGCCAGCTCCAGGCTTCCAACAGAAATGTTTTAGGCAAATATAAGTTTACTTGTGTTTTCCCATCTTTTGTTTACTTAGTAATTGATATTGAGACGCATGATTGAGGATGTTTAATACTTAGACAGCCATGGTTGTACCATGAAAATTCAAATTAGGCTTCTGAGGTGATTTTTGGACTTGGAATTTTATCGGAATGTGATTAATGTTAACGGTAAAATGGTAATTAAATAAGTAGCATTAGGGTTCCTAGTTGGGTATATAAGGAGTGTTAATCAGAGCAATAGAAAGCTTTTGAGATATTTGGGAATTTTGGGTCTCAGCCTTTTGGTGGGGAAGGGGCATAGCCCTGGGGGAGCTTCATAGCTCTGGGTTTCCTTAATATCTGTTGCTATTTTGTTATGAGTCTTTTCTTTACCAAATAGGTTGTAATCTCAGCGTTAGTTATCTTATTTCAGTAATACAAACTCTTGTTATTGTTTTGTGAGCTGCTTTATATCTGTTCTCTACCAGAAATTAATTTAGTTTGGTTCTACAGTCGGGAATTCACTTAATTTGGCCATATGTACAGGAGTCGAGCCTGCCCGAAGCATTTCCAGATAAAAGTTGGGTTTCACCTAATGCTACTACAAGAAGCCGTACAAATGGGAAATCATCTCCTCCAAATGTTCCCAGTTCAAGTTCACGCATTGGCAACATTTCTCCCCCGTCTAATGGCACTGACAGAAATCCTTCATTGTTGTCTATTCTGAAGTGTTGCATCTAATACACCTCAGCTAGACCCTTTTGATATGCGCACTCTTAACAACGAGATGAACACCGAAGCCCT
>CAOJBJ012466617.1:0-11664 GCA_948291685.1 Euphorbia celastroides
CGGACAAGCTGAAGCACTATCACGTGTAATGTCTGCCGAGACTGGAAAGGGTCTTAGGGCGAAAATTAAGACGCAAAAGAATGAGTGTTTAGTCGGTAACAAAACCTGAAAAGGGTTGCTGACGACGATTGATGACCGCTGGGATGGATACCATAACCAATGTCTATTTCGTATCCATATTGTCTCCTAAGATGATCCGGTGAATAGAAAGCCACTTGTGAGAATCAGAGTAAGAAGACCCCATTATCTTCCATGCTCACGATGACCCGATTAATGTCCAACTAGGGACACACCCACATGATGTCATCTGTGGGAAAATCCCGAAGGCGACCAAGCTAGCTGTGAATTAAACAAGCTCGAAAGCCGCTATCTATCAAGCTTCGACTGAAGTACTGAGAAGGATTGTACTTACACCCTAAAGGAGCAGAATAAACCCCGAGTTTCTCCTGTAGCCATAACTGCAAAATGTGGCATTGTTAGAAACACTATGTCAGGGTATATCGCCAAAGGAAGAATGGTTGTCCGTACCTGAAGAAGTATCTTACTCCCATGAGTAGGAACAATGTCCTCATCATGAATGGAATAAAGAAAAAGCAGAGTCTCAGCCAGAACAATGATGGCTAAAGATCTTCCTGACCTCATTTGCTCAAGCATAGGGATAAACTCAAATCTGTAGGTGTCTTCATCTGTCTTGCACAAAAAGCATCAAAAGATTAGGAAGTTGAAGGTCCTTACCCAACTCTCCTCCGACGGAGATAATGTTTGGCAAACTTGAAGAGCCCCTCTCAGGTTGAGACCAAAATCCTCATTCACCACAAGACTCTTCAGATGCCCACGTAGCTTGAAGAACTTCCCCAACTCACGACGAGATCGATTATGAAACCTAGGGATGATAATGTCTCCATTCCTAGGAATTTTCAAAATTGCTGCAAAATCCTCCAACATTGGGCAGAGCTCATTGTCCCCAAAGTGAAAAACGTGGTCGACGGTATCCCACAAACTTGTTGCATCCTGAAGAAAATTCTCATTTGGTTGAATTTTAGCAAAGACTTGCATGTTCCATAAGCCATATCGCCCGACTCCACGCCAGTCATTATCGGTAAATATGGCCAGAAAAGCCTTCACCTCGGTAACTAAGAGAGACATCTTGCTTGTTGAGGATCGAAATTGAGAAAGGAATGAGAAACAAAAGCTGAATTGTGAAGAAAAATGTTCAAAACATGCCTCAATTTATAGAGAAATTCCAGGGATAAGGCCAAACGGCAATCTAGCCGATCGGCCAGATTTCTCCCATGACAGGACATCACATCAGTCAGATCATGTCCTCTGCTCGCAGCAAAATGTACAGCAAAAGTCGGCTGAAAGTTGGAATGGCCGATCACCAAATTTCTAATGAAGATAAATGATTTTTTCGGTGAACAAGAAAAGAAGCAATCACAATGGAAAGAAAATGGTTCTTTTCATAAATCCAGAAAGTGTTCACACAAGCCTAGTGATCTAAAAGACAAGAAAAACGGCTACACATAGCCGAAAATCTACACTACTGGAAAAAAGCTGCCATCGCCTGGGAATGGAGGATGAGCGAAGTTCTCGAACGGAACCCCCGATTGATAGGTGAATCGCATCCCCTCCAGTTGAGAGGATAAGTCCCAAATCCAATCCTGAAACACATTGCATTGCATTGCATTTAGCATATTTCTGTTGCATATATACATAACTGATTGTAGGTGAAAGGACATACCGCCATGGCGTGGTTACTCAAAGTCCACTGCGAGATGGCAGAGTGCAGCATCCCTCCGTCTCTTGAACTGTCCTCCATAGGGACCTGAATTAAGCCAATTAGTCAATGAATGTGAAAAATTGAAGGCCAATTTGAAGACAGTGATTGAAATGCTTACATGAGTAGTGTTTTCTGACTAGAATCCCATCTCGAAAGGCGCAGTAGTCGCCCATGTCTGATGTTGTGGGAGGAGGTCACTCCCATAGATCATGAAAGGAATCGAACCTCTACTAAAGTCCTGATGTCCCTCCACAACTATCTGAGGTGGCTGAGCTGCGCTGGATGAGCCTCCTCCTCTCCTCTTTCAGATTGCTTACCCTACAAGTTAAGGCTAGAAAAATGAAAATGAAGTGAAAAGTTAAAAGGAGCCTTTACCGACATACCCGAAGGGAGGACTTGCCCCTGTCAGTCCCACTCTAACTTCCTTGGCCGTCCTGATCTCTAGTGTCAAGATCATCACCGCCACCGCCCTCATCACCACTGCTCCTAAACTCGTCAAATGGGTTCGCCTCAGGAAACCCGAGGATAGCCATTGTGCAGAAATAGTTGTAAGAAGGATAACGAGTCGAGACCTCGACTCTATGATGGGTCAAGCTAGTAAGGCATGCAGCAGCTGAATCTGGGGCAAGATGCACCTCGAACCCATCTCTCATCAACAAAGGAAAATCATCATTGGCCCGCTGAGGCCTGAATACCCAACGAGGAACCGGAGGAGGAAGAATCCGGGAACCGTCGACATTGACCCTCAAGCGCTCACCGAGATACCACTCGATGGATCAAGAATCGCTCATCAGGAGGTGACGGTCAACAAAAGGCAAGGCTGTCCACATTGAGATGCTCCAAGTGTTAACTAGGCCCCATGGGTTATCCAAAATATACAAAAGAACATTATTGGATAAATTGAAGCTATTCAAAATGATCAGGAAAATGCAAGTGTAATGAATTAAGACATACCGCTTCCCTAGAGATGGTCCGGAAGCTGTCGATGTAGTGAAGGTGTCTGATGGCCTCCCACTTCTGATAGTAGAAGGGATAGCGAGGAAAGCAATCAAGTCTAGGCCTCTCCCTCATCCCTGGAGTAGTGATAATGCCCTTCTTGATGTACCAGATCTGCAAAGAGGAGAAAAGTCAGAAAATGAAAAAGCAAATGAAAGTCAACTCAAAAGGCAAAGAGATTACCTCCAGTAGTGTCTGGCAACCCTGGAAGTACAAGTTGTGCAACCGAGCCACAACATCTAAGGTGAAGTAAGTCTGGGCTAGGATAGCTATACCCCAAGCAAGGTCATTGAAAATACCAAGGTCAATCAAGTGGGGGAGCAGACTCATATTGAGCTGAGACGATCCAGTTGGAAAGAACAACTGATTCATGGCATAAAGCATAAAAGCCCGAGCCTCCACCTGTGGACCGGATGCATAAGGGTTCCCTAACAAGAACTTCATCAACCTCTCAGCCGAATTGTTGGTGCTGTCAAATCTGATAAGCCACCTCACTAATGCCGAGTCCTTCGCAGCGTAGAACCCGCAGCTGAAATCGATGACGATCCGTCAAAGCGAAAGCCAAGAATGGCGCAAATATTGACTGGAGTTATAGTTTATTCCCCACAAGGAAAATGGAAAGTGTGAGTGGTGTCAGACCACCGAATGAAGAACTCACCAATACGAGAGGAGCGAATCCAAGGATACCCACGCCTGCTGTTGCAATCCTGGAATTGCATAAATCTCCCGCGAAAGGTCTCATCGACAATGACCTTCGCGCCGGCACTAAGCTTCTTATACCACTTGTGCGGCTCCTAAATATTCCCGGTCTTGTGGCGCAGAATCTAGTAAATTCAATTTATATTCAGCAAAATATATTGACAATGCATTTTTATGAAAGTTGATTTCAAAAGGAAAAACAGCTTTTAAAATTGTTTTATAGAATTCCATAACTTTTCCTAAAAAGTTATACCTTTTTTATAGGTTTTCTATACCTAAGAAAATTGAACCGGAATTTTCAAATAAATTTTCTAGCTTATTGATTGATCAATTGATTGTCCCTAACGTTATTTTCCAAATGATTGTTCCAAATATTGTTTTTTTAATAATTGATCAAATACTAATTTCCTAAAAATTGCGTTTCAAAAGCTGTTTTTCTAGAAAGGCTACTTTCCTCATGATGGCCTAAATGTTCAATCCAAATTTTCCTAATGTTTTCAATCCTAAAAAATTTCCTAAAAATGCATTGAAATATAAAATAAAAATTATTGAGAAAAATTGAACTTACTGGTTGCCAAGCAAGATGCCCATGTGGAATGAGCGCCTCCGGCACATACTGGCCTGGAGCGACATTGTAGTATGACCTATTTCTAGGCATGCTAAAACGCGTAGCAATGGACTGAACGGGAATCACGATCATCTCCCCATCAGCAAGCACCTGAATGATCTCGTGGTCGGAGGGCAGGCTCTCGATCCGAAAATTGTCTAGTTTTAGCCACATGGAAGTGGCTAAAAATTGAAGCAGAAAACTAAAAGCCGAAGAAAAAGCCATCGGAATTCGCAAATTGGAGCAAGAGAATGCAAGAAAATATTGGAGAGAAGAGAAGAATGAGAATTGGTGGAGAAAAAGGAGCCTCTCGGCCAAATATATAGAGGTGTCAATCTGGCCGATCGGCTAGATTGCACCCCGAAGTTACCGTTGCGCGCCGAAGTTACCGTTGCAGCAACGGTCAAATTTTCAGCCAATCAGGTAAAAGTGTGATCTAGCCTATTGGCTAGATTGCACAATACAGTAAATTTTCATTGATTGCATTGTTTTCTAAAAAATTGATTTCTCAGGACATCCCTGATGCCCGAATTTTTCATCCATGCATGAAAAAATGTTTTTCCAAAATTGGGTGGACCAGAATTTTCAAAAATTGCATTTTTCAAAGTTTTAATGATGCATAGCCCAGTCGGTGCACTTTTCGAGTTCGAATCACGGGTTGATCAAGTCATAGCCCCACTGGAAAATTTTTAAAATTCGAGTATGGATCCATGACGGATGAACTCTATTGATTGTCACTACCGGCTTCCCCAGCAAGTCGGTTCATTGTACGTTTCCTACGGAAACAAATGTCTTATCCCCAGCAGATGATGAAATATATTTCCCAGTGGAAAAATTTTCAAAACACACGGATACATAGCAACCACCAAATGCACAATCCCCAACGGATTTTAATGATTGTCTTTTCAAAATTGTTTTTGAAACTGTTTTTGTGCCATAGTTCGACCGCACTCACTAGTCACGCAACATAACTTTTAATTGTCTTCCAATAAAAGTTCTACACGCGAGGGGTAAACTATGAGAACGATCCACCAGCCCGATGTTGAATGTTTAACCTGTTTCCAGGTATGGGCAAAATTCTAGCGGAGCCGGCAGAAGACTGATTGTGCATCCAAGAACTTTGGAGCTTCGAATCTGTAATGGTTGAATTCTGGAGCTTAGACTCCATAATGTATGGAGTCTTGATTTCACAATGTCCCCAAAACCTTGGAGCTTAGACTCCATAATCTCTGAAATCCCTGATTCCTAATACCTGGAGCTTAGACTCCGTAATGTCCGGAATCCCTGATTCCGCAATGTCCCGGCACTCTGACTCCAAAATTTTCAAAATCCTAGAGCCCAGACTCCGAGATTTCTAGAATCCCTAATTCCGTAATGTCCCTGAGCCTTGACTCTGCAATGTTCAAAACCCTGGAATTCTCAAAAATTCTAGAAGTGCTCAAATGCCCTGGAGTTCTCAAAAATTCCAGAAATGTCCGAAAACCTTGATTCCATCCCAAATGTCTCAAAGCCTTGATTTCGAAAAACTAGAAATTTCTCAAAAACCCTAAACCTGAAAAATCCCGAAAAACGTGAAAAACGACACAAAATTCTCTGGAAAGAGTTTTGACTAAAAAGTCAAAGTTACTATACAAATGACGGCTAGATTGACTCTCTGGATGACCGCCACGTGTCACCTTCGATCAGCTAGATTGTACCTAGTCTATCATAGGTGTGATCTAGTCGATCGGCTGGTTACACCTATGGGTAAAACTAGCCGATCGGCTAGACTGACACCCCGAAATTGCCTATAAAACCCCTCCCCTCCATTCATTCCAACACACCTCTGAAGTTCCAACAGTTGATGAAATTCACTCCTAAACCTCTCTAAGGCTCTTTTAAGCCTTTCTAAGCTTTCTAAGCCGTTCCTAAGCCATCCTAGGTATTCCCGATCGAGTCTTTCCCCTGGAAAACCGATCCCGAAGCTGTCGAAAGACCCTAGCACCTGGGCATCAACCGACTTCACCCAAAGCCCCGCATCTTGGGAAACCTACTATTACGATAATCGAGGTTCTAGTTCAAAGCCTCTCCATTACCATTTCCACCCGAAACTTTGCCGAATTTCACAGAGCTTTCACATCCTATACCCTTCTATAGCTTCCTATAACTTGGGATTATCCTTCAAACCTTTGATCCTAGTCGAAGTACTGTCTAAGAAAAGACCCAATCTTGCTCAAATCTCACTGAAATTTAACCTGGAGCTCTGCCAAAGTTCTCCCAACTGTCACAACAATCGGTCCCAAACCAGCCCAAAGGACAAACCCTACCAACAGGAAAGGTAAACTGAGGGTTCCTGGCTATCACGCCCCGCTGCGAGAAAGTGCCGTGACAGGTGACCCCTGTTCGCCTTCCAGGTCTGTGGTAGAAAGTCCTTTTTCAAACCTTTTCTCACCCACACCGGTAACGGGAAACTCCCGAGAACCAACTGATGAAGGTGAGGGAAGGGTGAAGGAGAAAGGCTCGTTCGCCCATAATTGCCAGAACATGTAGACAGTCCTTCGGTTTGAAGGGAAGATGCCTCTTTTTGGTTAGGGGGTGATTCCAGAACCGAATTAGGTCTTTCCTGGGAAGGAATTCGAGAGAAGTCCTTCGGGTCTGAAGAAAATAACCTAGGAATCAAGAGAATCCTAGGGTGCTTGGGGTTGCAAAGTGCTTTTCGGATCTTCCTATGCTCTAGTTGATTTCGTAGAAAAATGGGTCCTGAGTTTGGGATTTCTTCAGGTACTTTTTAGAAAGTATCGAGAGTAATTTCGAAGTAGAAATGGTTTTTCAGGAAGAAGTCGTTGCCTTGCGGTCTGCTCTATTTTTTCAAGCCCGTCAAATGAGGTGTAGGCCCTCCAATCTACATTTTTTGGCCTTTCGAATTTTGTCGATGGTGATCTAGGTGTGGATCTGGTAATCTGAGTAGGGTACCGAAATAATTCTCAGAAGAAAACTCGAAGCCTTTGATTCTTCATGGTCTCCCCCTTACACGAAACTGACAACATGTGAATTTGTGTTCAAAGCATTTTAGGTATGCATGTTATGGCATAAGCATGGCATATATATGGCATATACATGGTATAGGCAAGATATAAACATGGAAAACATGGTATAATGCATGACAGAGATGGGATAACATGGCATAGTATAACATGGTATAATGCATGGCATAGATGACATAGCATGGCATGGCATAACATTGTATAATGCATGGCATGGTATAACATGGTCTAATGCATAGCAAAGATGACATAGCATGGCATGGCATAAAGGTGTGTGAGACCCGTAACTAAGCCAGCAGACGACCGAGTGAAAAGCTCCATGCATCGAGTTTAAAACAAGTTTGGATGCATGAGTCGAAATGCAAGTGACGCGTTTGAGAATGTAGGAATTGAGTGAAGTGAACAGTTTTAGCACATAGCATACACACACATAATTTTCATACACCATCCTTATATCTCCCACGTGGTTGAAGAGGCTCTGTTCCGAGGGTGGGGCTTAGTCTTTCCTCTTGCCAAAGGATCGACTCACGAAGTAAACAAAGCACATATTTTAGGTTTTGGTAAACCTAGCGGAAGTTACTAAGGCTTGTCTACATGCATTGGCTTGTCGATTTCAGTTTTGGGTTCCTAGACGCCCAATAAAAGGTTTCCACGACCAACGCTCGGGGGAGGCCATATCATGGGTGGTATCCTTATTAAGAACTTCAGGTCTAATATATTAAGAGCTGGGAAAGCCTATCAAAAGAAAAACCGAGAACTAAGCTGAAAGGGTGAGGACTCGATCAAAAGAAAATAAAGATGCATGATGCTCGGAATATCCCAATTTTAAGTTTTGAAAAGAAGTAGAGTGAATGCCAATAATTTTCTTCCACGTCGATGAATTCTTTTTAAAAAACTGAATTTTGAGAAAAAAACATGTTTAGGAAAAGAATTAAGTCCCCAGCGGATTCGTCAGCTGAAGGTTTTGGGAAAACCAGGTTTACGTTTTCGGTTTTAGGATTGGCCCGTGTAAACTAAAGAAAACAATTTTTTAGTGATATTTTGAAAATGGAGTCGCTACCCGGGAATCCCAGGAAAAACAACCAATTTTATTAACCTTCAAATAAAATCAGTTCGAGATTCTGAGTTCGTTGACGAGTTTTTACTTCTTGATTGGTTTTCAGTTGATGAAAATGAGACTTTTAGTGAGCGCGGTTATAGCCTAATTCATTTTATTTATTGAGCCAGAGTTATGCAATTTAGTCCGATTCACAATTATAACCATCCAAGCATGCATGAGAAAGCAAATAAATAAAATAAAGCAAGTATGGCTTCCTAACTACGGGGGTAGGGGAAAACTAAATAATAACCGGGGGAATTTGATCAAAAATCCTATAATATCAATCTAAGAGCAAGAAAAAAAATCCTAACATACATTTAACCCTAACATACATCTAATAAAACCTGAAAAATAAAGAATAGTTCAAAATAATAACATAAATGTCACATATAAACATGATTTAAGCATTTTCCAAGCCCGAGCGATCATATAAAGCCGGTTTTTAAACGAAATTAGGGTGATTTTCTAAGTTAGGATGATTATCTAGGACTGAAGCCCTTCGTGGGGGGTCCTATTGCATCTCCGATTAACGAAACTAGGCCCGAAAACATAAGAAAATTAAGATTTGGTGTAAACTCCCGAAGTTGGGCTGACCAACGAACCAAAGGGTGCTACGGCCGAACCACGTGGTTTGTTGGCAGCACCCTTGGGTTCATTGGTAACCCCCACCCGGGGTTGGGGTGGAAAGCCCCACCAACGAACCTAAGGAGGCCACGACCGAACTCATGGGTTCGTTGGTGGCCTCGTTGGGTTCGTTGGTGAGAGGCTTTTCCTCTTAACCCTAAATTTCAATCAGGATTCGAATTTAGATCATATTTCATGGCATTTTCATTGAAAACCGAGAATAAAATACCCTAAAAATGAGTCTAAACATGCATTTCTATGATAAAAACATAAAAGAAACCAAGAAAAAGCAATAAAAAAGAACTTAGAGACATTTCAGATTGATTAAACCCAAGAGGCCTTTAAGGCCGAACCCATGGATTCCCTGGCCAAACCCATGGGTTTGTTGGTGGTAGTGGGTTCAGCCAGAAAGGCCTTTTGAGGTTTAGGGGAGTTTTATTTCAGGTTTTAATCAATTTCCAAAGAAAACAAGTAAAGAGAAGTTGTCAGGGAGCTCTTTGAAGCTCAAAATTTTTATTTCCAAAGAAGCGTTAATCCACGTTTGGGTTGCTCGAGAATGCTTGAGTTGGAGAAATTGGGCTCTAATCCTTGCTTGAAGTCCTTAGAATCCCCAAAGCTCTAATCCAATCTTCAAAATTTGCTCTCAAATGCGTAAAACCATTGTTTTCAGTGTATTTTTCTCTAAAATTTTCAATTCCCTAAACCCTGAGTGGGGTTTATATAGATTACGAAATTCTATTTTTTTGTCCCAAAATGTGAAATTCCACATATTTTCGGATTTGGGACCACTGACAGTCACCAATGAACCAATTTGTTCGTTGGTGGTGCTAATGGGTTTGTAGTAGCCAATAGGTTTGGCGAAAAATCCCCTCCACCAATGAACCACGAGGCTCCCTGGGAAAACCTTAGGGTTCATTGGGGATGTGGTGCTTTGGCCGAACCATTGGGTTCAGCCACAGCACCACTTGATTCGTTGGTGGAAGCAAACTACGAGTTTTTGGGTCTTTTGAATGGGTTTTGGACTTTCGGCCGAATTTCGGTCCTCTAGGTGGGTCGTAGGCCCTAGAAAAACCTAATTGGGTATAGAAAATGGGTTTGGGCTAAATGTTAAGGTTAGAAATAATTATTTCTTGGGCCTTTGGTCAATTTAGCGTAAGTTTTAAAAAAGGTATAGGGTTTTCTCTGAAGGTATGAGATTTTTCTAAAGGAATAGGATCTTATTCAAAGGTATAGGGACTTCCAACTTTCAAGAAAATCCTCTGCAACCCAAACACTTGGATCCCGCAACAATGTAACAAGCAAATATACTTTCATCATCGCTTCATGGGGGGATGCGAAAATTCCACGTTCAAAACAGTGCCGCCAGAGCAAATGAAGCTGCCAACAAAGCTCTAAAGAAGATTCTATCAAAGATAGTAGACACATACCGAGATTGGGCCGATCATCTTCCATATGCATTATGGAGATATCTCTCTAGTAATAAAACCCCCACGGGTCAAACTCCGTTCTCATTAGTATATGGTACTGTGAGCATGGTCCACCCAGCTTGATGATGAATGTTTAACCTGTTTCCAGGTATGGGCAAAATTCTAGCGGAGCCGGCCGAAGACCGATTGTGCATCCGAGAACTTTGGAGCTTCGACTCTGTAATGGTTGAATTCTGGAGCTTAGACTCCGTAATGTCTGGAGCCCTGACTCCACAATGTCCCTAAAATCCTTGAGCTTAGACTTCATAATGTCCGGAATCCTCGATTCCTAATGCCTAGAGCTTAGACTCCATAATGTCTGGAATCCCTGATTCCTAATGATCCTGGAGCCCAGACTCCGTAATGTCCAAAACCCCGGAGCCCTAACTCCAAAATGTTCAAAACCCTGGAATTCTCGAAAATTCCAGAAGTATTCAAATGCACTGGAGTTCCCAAAAATTCCAGAAATGTCCGGAACCTCAATTCCATCCCAAATGCCTCAAAGCCTTGATTCCGAAAAACCGGAAATTGCTCAAAAACCCTAAACCCGAAAAATCCCGAAAAATATGAAAAACGGCACAAAACTCTCTCGAAAGAGTTTTGACCGAAAAAGTCAAAGTTACTGTACAAATGACGGCTAGATTGACCCTCTAGATGACCGCCACGTGTCACCTTCCAGAAGGTGCAATCTGGCCGATTGACTAGATTGCACCTAGTCTATCATAGGTGTGATCTAGCCGATCGGCTGGTTACACCTATGGGTGAAACTGGCCGGTCGGCTAGATTGACACCTCGAAAATGCCTATAAAAACCCTCCCCTCCATTCATTCCAACACACCTCTCAAGCTTCAAAGTTTTATCACATCTCTTCCTAAGCTCTCTAAAGCCTTTTCTAAGCTTCCTAAGCCATTCTAAAGCCATCATAGGCATTCCCGATCGAGTCTTTCCCTCAGAAAACCGATCCCAAAGCTGTCGAAAGACCCTAGTACGTGGACATCAAATGAGTTCACCCTAAGCCCCGCATCTCGGGCAAACTACTATTAGGATAGTCGAGGCTCTAGATCCAAGCCTCTCCTATACCATTTCCACCCGAAACTCTACCGAAATTCCTAGAGATTTCACATCCTATACCTTTCTATAGCTTCCTATAGCTTGGGATTGTCCTTCAAACCTTCGATCCTAGATGAAGTACTGTCCGAGCAAAGACTCAATCTTGCTCAAATTTCACTAAAATTCAACCCGGAGCTCTGCCGAAGTTCTCCCAACTGTCACAACAATCGGTCCCAAACCGGCCCAAAGGAAAAACCCTACCACCAGGAAAGGTAAATTGAGGGTTTCTGGCTATTACGCCCAACTTTATTGCATTGATT
>CAOJBJ012467544.1:0-14928 GCA_948291685.1 Euphorbia celastroides
TCTGAACCCATTGTACAAGGAACTTGAGGAACAGATGGAGGCCTTTCGATACGCCCGTCTTGATTGACTTTGATAAGACCTTCAACCTCTTCAACTATGACTCCATGGTTGGGTTTGCCTACTTGAAGATGGTGCCTTGGATCATAAGAAATGGCAGCCATTTTTGTTTTAGTGTTGCTATGTATATTAATTTGAACTATTGTGTGGTTCGTTAAGAGTAGTTTGAGGACTCTTTATATAGGATGAAGGGAAGAATCCATTTGCAATATAGTTGACAATTAGTATGGGTGATTGAGTTGAATTAATGCAATGCAAGTGATCACGTATGGAGATTCTTAAACCATATGCTCTACGAATCTTCACTTTTCAACTTTTCTTTTTCTTTTTCTGTGTACTGAAATTGAAGTTCCATATATATAGATAGCATTTGTACATATTTTGACAAATTATAATAAAAAATGCATTATTAGAATATGATGACCAAAATTTGAAGGTCACGCGTGTTGCAGGGTCTACTATGAGTTAATCTTTATACTATAAAGAAATTAATTGTTAGCTGAGGTGCCTGTGTAACTTTTTCAATACTTAAGTCAATATATGTAGATATAAGGATTTTTGTCTATCAAAAAAAAAGATATAAGGATTTTTATGTCAATAGAATATTTGAGGATGGTGCGGAAGTTATTTCAATATGACCATAGTAATTAATTTTTTAGGTTTGAATGAAATAAATGAATTTACAGTTCGGGACTAAAGGATGAAATTAAACAATTGAATTTTCCTAAATTTACCATGTGGCATAAATTTCTATATGGTTAGTGATAAAAATTCCTCGTACTCTCTTTTCTATACATATAATACTTCAGACCCCATTTTAATTACGTTTAAACCAAATAATACTGGTTTTAAGTTTACATATGTATTGAGTGTACGAGTGTTATTGCAAAAGATCGTTTTTAAAGACCTAGCCAATTAAATCTTTTAAAATCATGCCAATGTTGAAGAGAATTATAATTCATAGGATGAAGAAAAACACTTATTTCAAGAAATAATTTTCTTATATATCTTCTTATTTCAAACGAAAGAATTATTGAACAAATGAATTCAATTCAGTAACAATAAAATTCTAATAAAACATATTCATTTCAAATACAACTTAATGTTATGTAATAACTTCTTTAAACCCTTGCATTTACTTTGATCAACGTGTATTTATATAAGTTCATCTACTAGAATAGATAAGACTTGTACTCATTTGACCCCGCGGATCAATCCATATATGATACGTATGCTAAAGTATGTGTAAATTCTAAAAGATTTTATTCCTTATGCTTTTAATGACATGTAATTTATTGTCACAAATCCCTCTCTTTATACGTATACTAGTATATATGATAAAGCATGTGTAAATTCTAAAAGATTTTATTCCTTATGCTTTTTCATTTTTGTCTCGTTTTGCCCTAGTGAAATCGTGTAATATATTTTCAGTGACATGCATATTTGGATAATCACGGATTATTGGATAAATATTGTAAATCAAACAATAAATAATTTTAGGAAATTAATTCATTTATATGTACTTGAAGTAATAAAACCTATCAATCCCAACACATTTCATGCATTACATCTATTTCTAAATATATATTTACTTTTTTCACAATAAAGTTTATGCTCATATATTCCAAAAGAATATTTTTATTGATCAATATAGTATATAATATAATATTCGAGGCAATTACAACTTCAATTAAATGAGTACAAGCATGAAGCCAAATCATTATACATGTCAAACAATGTGCTATACTAACTAACAACTTCACAATACACTTTGTAAATTGAAAATACAGACCGTTCTAAATTTAAAAGCAACATGACAGAGTAAAAATCCGTGATAAAAAATGACAAAAAAACAAAAACAAACATAACTTCTTTTTTTAGCAAAACAAAATATGTTCTTGCACGAGACTTATTATTCTTGAAGGTATCCATCATAAAATATTTTCTTATTTCATAACACTAACCAACATTGGAAATCTGAAACACTCAAACTGAACAAAGATACATATAAAGTGTCAATTGTGAAAGATAACTATGTACATTGTTTAAAGATAGTTAAATACCAATACAATTATTAATGAAGATTGAGTCATGCATCTAACATATTCGTGATTGCAGAAGACAGTCATATAAAGAATAATTAAATGTAGTAGATACAAATTATTCTTACAAATACTCTAAAAATAAAAATAAAAACGAGAGAGAAAATGCTTTGGTAGACTGTCTCTCTCTCCCTCTCCAACAAGCTATCACATGAGTATATATATAACAAAACGATCTAACTTATTTTCAAACCATAGAATCAATTTAAGTAAATAGGCAAGAAAAGGAATCCATATATTAATAAAAACAATAAAGTCTTGAATTACTTTTTTGCCTTATAAATTTCTTAAGTTTTAAAATTTAATTTATTTTTTAAATTTTATTTTAATTTTTATGATGATAATTTTATTTATGAAAAATTTCAAATTTTATAATAATACTCACTAATTTTTATAGATAATATTGAAATACTTATATATATATTATCTCAAGTGAATTCAGATAATTTGTCTGCCCACCGCGCGAAAATTATACTGATACTACTACATAAAAGTAAAAAGTCATAGTTGTGTAAAAAGGAAACCTACCATATTTTGCTTAAAAAATAATTTTTATGAAATAATATGAGATAATTTCAAGTGTTTTACAATCAAACAATATCGATATTGAACTTCTGTGTATATATGTGTAAGTTCCAAATAAAATTATTATATGATTGATCTCTGTTGAAATTATGTCAAAGAAACCCACAGTTAAGGGGTCAACTTCAAAAAAATATCATTTGTTTTCCGTTTTTTGTACAAATATTTTTTTATAATTTTTTTTGATAAAAACATGTATGTAATTTTAAAAGTTAACAAAAAAAAGAATTCTTAAAATTTTGAAATCACGTTTGCAAGGGTAATCTTGTTTATTTTGATGTGAAATTTTACAAATTTCTTTATAAAAATACAATACTCATTATTGGTAAATTTTATAATTTTTTGAGAAATAAAAATATATATATTAATTAAAATTTGTTAAAAAAACCACAATAAAATGAAACTATTCCAAAACTTACTCAAATTTTGATAAATAACAAATAATACATTTTTTTTACTGAATTAAATTAAATCAAATTGGATGCAATTCAAAAGTGGACAAACATAAAATTAAATCTCTCTACGTGTCAAAGAACTAGCTGCATTAGCTAAAAACTATGCAATATGATCTGTAGGCTTGACATAGACAAATCTAAAAATTTAAAAACAACCCACTAAAGTAAAAATACTCGATATACACACAACGAAACACAAACAAACTAAACTTCCTTTTATAACAAGATAGATACAATTAATACATATAGAATATGGGAGGTTAAATTTATTGAATAGTGTAACATTAACAAAATTACAAATTTTCAAAGACATAGTTAGTCTATTTTGCTAATTTTTGAAACCACATGTATGTTTTTGAAAAAAAAAAGAAAAAAATTCTAAAAAAGATATTTTTACAAAAAGTCAAAAACCATAAAATTTAATTTAAAGTTTAATCCATTACTTAAAACCGATCCATCCCACGACATCAGCATCTCTAAACCAAAATTACTTCAAATGCATGCCATATTATAATTTGTATTTATATTTGCTCAATCACTTGGACCACGAACATTAGGATCAGTAATGACATTAAAGATACAATATTCAATTGCCCCATTGCTAGATTTTATGCTACAAATTAAGATATAGAATTGTTGAAGTTCATTTCATGAGAGTCAAAATACATATTCTTTTCAACTACCAGAGAAAATGTAATTATATAGCATGAGTAGCAGCGTTCCCACCCCTTATCTTGATCTGTAATTGTTCCTCATATATTCCTTACTTTTTGACAATGTTGAGGTCTGCCGTGGTTGAATTGGAGCCAATTGAAAGATTGTTATTGTCTTTTAAAAATATTAAAGTACATGAGGTCAGTTGATGCTTGTAACGACATCTTATAACAATATTCTTTATTAAGTGGAGTTAATTTTAAGTTAAATATAACAAATATATTAAATTGGGATGATTTTATCTTAATATGTATTTTTTTAACAAAAAATAAAGCTGATAACAATAAAAAATAAAGAAATTGTACTTTATACATACTTTTTCAAAATATTATTATGTTTATATAAACTCCTACTTATTTATATTTATGTTACATTCAAATTTTTATTTATGATTTTATATATTGTTTTGTCCTTTTCTACATCTTCCTCCCCCATGCATGTCCCTCCCCAGATATCACTATCAGCTTTTTCTCTCTTAAATAATTCAGATTTTCAAAACTTCAAATCGTCATATTTCTCAAACCGTTGATTTTTTGGACTCGGTTCTTTATAATATTTTGTACGTTTTATTTTTATCTTTAAATCAAGATCCATGTTGATATACTTTTGACGAAAAAAATCAAATTATAGATTTTTCCTATATCGATCTATAATGTTATAGATTTTTTCTATAATTTCGTAAATTTTTCTATAATGATCTATAATGTTATAGATATTTCCTATAATGATCTATAGTGTTATAGATTTTTTCTATACTGATCTATAATGTCGTAAATTTTTCTATAATGATCTATAATGTTGTAGAATTTTCTTATAATGATATATAATGTTATAGAATTTTTATATAAAGATCTATAATGCTACACAAATTTCCTATAATGATCTATAATCTTATAAAATTTTTCTATAATGTCGTATAGGTCTACAAAATGACATTATAGATCATTAGAGGTTTACAAAATGACATTATAGATCATTATAGATTTACAAAATGGCATTATAGATTTACTAAATGACATTATAGATCATTATAGGTTTACAAAATGACATTATAGATCATTATAGGTTTACAAAATGACATTATAGGTCATTATAGGTTTACACAATGGCATTATAAATCATTATAGGTTTACCAAATGATATTATAGATAATTATATATCACTATAAGTTTACAAAATGAAATTATAGATCAATCTATATTATTATAGCTTTACAAAATGAAATTATAGTACATTATTGAACATTATAAGTTTACAAGAATTACAATTGTGTATATTTGAACTATAATTAAAAAGAAATATAAGAAATAACCATCAAATAAGTCAAAAATATCTATAACTGGTAGCTGACCAAGCCAGTAGCTAGAAAACCCCGTCACAAATTATACAAGAAACATCTTATATATTCACTAACCAGTATGCTTTTTAGAAAAAACGCTAACAAGCACTAGAGGCTAAAGATTTCATCAAAACAAATCAACATTCCAAATTGCTTTTCAATTCCGCTTCTTTACAGCAAATCTCTCTAAGCCTAAAAGCAACCACAATAATTTAGGCAGCAAATGATAGAAATTTTGAAATTCAATTTGTTTCAAACTCCCTTATGCTTTTCATGTAAAATTTGTACAAATCATTGATGTACTTAAGGAAGAAACCAATTAATTCATTCATAATCAAGTCTAGAACTACCGAAGAGAAACCAATCTGAAAAAAGTAAAAATCGAACGATGATTGGCAAACGGTAAAGAATCATCGAGCGACAAAGAATCGGTGATGACGAGCGACAGTGAGTGAAAGGATCTAGGATTCGGATCTGAGAAAAGGTGGTGGGGCGAGCAGGTGTCGGGATCTGAGAACCAACGACGACAGTTCACGAGATCTGGGACCGGAAATGGGACCGATGGTGGCAGCAACAGCGAGATCTGAAAATGCAAGCGACGGCAACGGTGGCGGGATTTGAAATTGGAATCGATGACGGTGGCGATGAGATCTGAAATTGGTTACAACGACTACAACGACGAGCTATAGATCTATCGACGGAAGGAACTCGACACCGGGAGCTGGAGGTAGAACGACGGTTTATCGCTTTTTTAGGGGTTCCAACGAGTGCTTTGGATTTGATGGACGACGGCGGGAGGATCGGTCATCGGAGATGGTGGCTGGAAGAGTTGATCAACGAGGAGGGTTGGTCGACAGGGAGGGTTGGTCATGATGAGATTTGATTTTTTGTGAGGCTTGGTTCTGTTTAAAAAGAGGTTGAAGTTTTTGTAAAAATGTTTTGATATTTGAGCGTAAAATCATAATTAGGAAGTTAACATGTAGTAGGGAACTATAATAAGTTAAGTTTTGTATGTAAATGGTTGCCTTTCCCTAAAAGATAATCGACCTTGGATCAATTGAGGCCCAAAAGAAGCCCAAAGAGTGCATTAGGCAATCCCGATACTCGATGCAAGGGATAATATACCAGAAGCTAATGTGGCTCTAGCAGACAAAATAGAATGATTGAAGTCTGATGTGGCATAACTGCCTCATGATTTTGTTTACACCTGCGCGAGATCCTCGCACACCTCCTGCCACGTCAACTTAACCGTTCCAATTCTTGTATAAGAATGAGCAAAAGCAGATATGGAGGTACATTATTCTCACTATTCTACTCTCTCTCTCTCTCTCTATTATCTGCCCACTTCACGTTCTAACTTAAGCATCAGAGAGGCTTCACCGGACTCCAGCTAGCCCCTCTAACTCTTGTCTAGTTGCAAAATCATTGGATCAAGCTTGGTGGGATCTTACACTATCAAATTTGGTGCGGTGAGTGTGGATCTTATCCAAGAGATTTCACTGATTATGGAGAAGTTGGTGGCGAATAAAGTGAAAGGAGTAGAGGGGAGTTCATAACTCCTCAACCACTGCTGAAAGCTCCAAGAGAAGTACGAGAAAGCACTCACCCTTCTCAACCTCTAGTTACGAATGAGAATCTCATCCCGTTGGTCCCAAAGTGACTAGGAAGTACTAAAGGGAGTGAATAGTACTTCAATAAAATTTTTCGTTTTAAAAACACTTTCGAAAAATGTTGGAAATAAAGATTCAATCTCAAGGAAATATGTTTGTAGTAAAGTAAATACTTTCAGAAAGTAAATAGCAAGTAAATAAAGAGAGTAGAGTAGAGAGATTGAAACACGACAGTTTTATCATAGTTCGGCTACCCCTTAGCCTACTTCAATCCTCAAGTCAACCTGACTTGAGATTTCCAACTAAATGTTTTCTTTCCGGGCAGAAAACAAGCCTTTGCTGATACTTTTCCCAAACACAAGTATCAAACCTTTACAACTCTTTTTCGGGCTAAGAATAACCTAATATCTTTTCCAGGTACAACTACTAGAACCCAATAGTTTTTGCAGGTGCAACTATCTAAACCTTACAACTTGTTTTTGCAGAGTCAACAACAAAAACCTTTTACAATTCTTTCGAGTGGGTGATTTTGAAACTCAACAACTGAAGAATCTTTTTCTTTTTGTATGCTCTTGAAGAATTGGAGAAGACTTGAATGTTTTTTAACACGAGAATATGATTTTGCTTATAGTCTTCTGAGTTTAAATCTTCAATTCTGACTCGTATTTATAATGTACAGGAATATGTCCATCGAAAAGTGTCCATTGTAATGTGTCCGTTGTAATATGGCCGTTGTAATATAACCATTGTAATGTGACCATTGGATTCAAATTTGATTATGACAACTATCAAATCAATTGTCAAATCAAATTTGAATATCGGTGACCTTTTCAACCAACATCTTTTGGTTGAGTATTGAACCAGCATCCTTTGGTGTACCAGAATATCACATCAACCTTTGGCTTTCCATTTTTCTTTGTGTAGCTCTTTCTCCATACCGATTCCAACTTGTTCAGCAATGCAATCTCTTCTAGCACATTGAGTCTTCAATTATTCATTTGTAGCTTCTTAGAATAATATATATTTTTATATAATTAACACAGCTTCACTTTGTATTAATTTATTAAAATATTATAATAGTAGTGCTTTATCGCTTTTAGTTGTAATCATCGAACCTGAACTCAACACACACTAACACCAAAATTTGATGCTAGGATTGATGTAAATTGAGAGAAAACAAAGGACCCGGATTCTCGTTTCTTGGCATATTTCACGAAGCAGCTCTTACGCACGGTAACACAGGTTTAGGATTCAGTGAATATCGTGAACCTGAACCATGAGCTATCATGAAGGGAGGAGAGTTCTCACTATCATAGATCTAGACATTCTACGAGTACTCTAAGGTTTGAAGGAAGGAGATAGAGTCTTGTCGACCACATGTAAGAAAGCGACCTAGACCTTAGCATTCAATTCGCTCCAGCACATATGTCTCAAAGAGGAAGGTAGAGTGGCGAGAGTTCTCACTATCATAGATCTAGACATTCTACGAGTACTCTAAGGTTTGAAGGAAGGAGATAGAGTCTTGTCTACCACATGTAAGAAAGTGACCTAGACCTTAGCATTCAATTCGCTCCAGCACATATGTCTCAAAGAGGAAGGTAGAGTGGCGAAGAGATAAGTCTCTAACCCCTTACCAAACCTCATAAGACAAAAGAAAGCATGTCCAAAGGAACTAGAATGGATCACCCGAAGTCTAGATGTAGGGATTCTACTACAGTCTACAAACGGAAGCGTTAGGAGAATAGTTATTCATCGAATTCCTTGAATAGAATCGTCAAGACCAAGACATAGATGCCCTCCAATAGGGCGACACATTCTAGAAAAAGAATCGAGCGCTCACTTAAAGCAGACCATTACTAAGAAAGTGAAAGTGATCATATAAAAAAACTAAGTTCTAACCCATATATCCATTTACCCATCTTGAAAAATCCCATTTTTTTTATAATCCAAGAATCCTCTGTTGCAACTTGCAGTTCCTCTTTTGTGCAGCAACTCATCGTTTCTCTTTGATTACTTTGGCCATATCTACTCTTGGGCAATGGATAAAGGCTAAAGCTAGCCAAGAGCCAATATCACCAAAGTCGTTGGAGGAGCCACCCAATTCAGAATTGAGTTCAACAACTCCATTATTGTGATTGCTCAATTGCACAAATAAAGTTTAAGAAAGTTAGGAAAACTTATTAGAATTATGATTAACAACTGGTTGTCCAATTGTACTAATGAAATTTGTTGATGAGTTGTTCCATTCTTTTGATTTTTTGCTCTTGATTCTAGTTATAATTTCTTTGTTTGAACTTTTTGGGGACAGTCTGATGGAAGATTTTGACCGGAACAACCTTGGTGCGGTTGGTCAGTGGTGATGGTGGTCGTGGAACTGTTGGTGAGAAGATGAAAGTTTGTAGTTTTTTATTTGGTTTGGAAAAATAATGACATGTGTGTAAGCACGTGTTTTTTTATCAGTCCGGCCGGCCCGATGAGAAAATTTTATTACTGAATTATTCTTGATGCTTTGTTACTTACAGGACTCAAGAATGCCTTAAACGGTTGAGAAATGTCGTTTTTTATTCCCAAAAATAATTTTAATCTTATTTACAGAAAATCCTATTTTCCCGACACTTTCTCTTTTAGAAAATACCCTGACTTTTCAAAAGATTTAATAAAATAAAGTAAAATTTCTTTTATTATTATTAAAAATTTTTTTAATAAAAATAAATATAAATAAATTAAAAATAAAATATAAAAGATGTTTTTTTGGGTGATGCCACTATCACTCTAGAGTGACGGCACCGTCAGTCAAGGATGACGCCATCATCATCCAATTGAGTGATGCAACGTCACTCTAGGATGACGCCACCTCACTCTAGAGTGATGACGCTAGCGTCACCTAATAGAGTGATGCCACCATTGCTCGATTATTGAAAATTTCTTTTTTGAGCTTTGATAAATTTATCTTCTCTTTTATTAATTTTTGGCGACGAAATCCCGACGTTTCTCAGTCATTCAAGACCCCGAGTCTTACCGAAACTCTGCTAACATACATAGATAACCCCCTAAAGGTAAAGTTATTTATTTTATTTTTTTCTTTCCTTTCTTCTTTTGTTTTTTCTTATTTTAATTCCTTTCTTTTCTAAAATTTTCTAACACATTTATTTTTCTATTTAGTTTTCTTCCCTTTTCAACACCATTCTCCAGCCATGTTGGACTATTAGAGGAGATACAAGCCAAGATTTTCTCATTTTTCTGTGCATCCCTTTTTCTTTCATTTTATTTACATTTCAACATGTAATTTTATGTTGTTATTATTTTCTTTGTATTTGTACTTGAATAAAAAATAGTGGAAAACACAAAAAAAGGTAAAAATATAAAAAAGAAACAAAAAGAATCGAGAAAAAGCCAAAAATACCAAACATAAAAATTAAAAAAAGCAAAAACACATTATTCAGTTATTTATTTTCCTGCAATTTTATTTATCTCTTGCACATTCCAAGAAGCATTTAAAGTAAATTTAGGATAAAAATAAACCCAATCGGCACAAGTATGAAACTTTGATAAATTTGAACCAAGTAGATAAGTAAATGTTTTGTCCGGACTTAAAATCTCTGAATTAAAAGGTACGAGAATCACCTTAGTTTAACTGTACCGACTCTTTCAGGTAGAGTTAAACCAGGTGGCGACTCCAATATTCCTTAAGCGGCACTTCTAACTCCGCTTTAAACTCAATTTGAAACACGTTTTCCAACCAAACTTGAAACTCAAATTTCTTGGAAATTCACTATGTGTCAAGCCGTGATTGGTTTTAACTCTTCAAATTATCCTGCGTGGCGTGAGTGTGTTAAACTCTCTATTGTGAGACTAGTGGAGTTCGGATTAGGGAGGTGAAAGGAGCATTTTTTCCAAGTTAAGGGGGTGGGATATGTTGTTTATACAAGTTCGAGTGAGCGAGAGGAAAATTTTAAAATTCAGGAATGCGAGTGTCTATAAGGGACAACTTCAAGGGGTTTTATAGTATTAATATAAAAGGCTATAAACAATAGAAAATTGGAGTAACATCAAATTCTCATTCTTCTTATTATCATGTATAGTGTATACAAAAAGCCTTATTTATTGGCAAAGACTAACAACTTCTAGAGACACGAGTTATAAGACATAAATGACAGAAATGATGGACATCAATTCTACTAAATATGTATAACATATCAATATTTATTATATACTTACAACAATTTTGTATAACTTAGTTAATTTGACATTTAATTATATTTACAACTCACAAATTCATCAAACAATATCTATATATTATGAAAAGAAAAAGAGTGTCACTTTTTATTTCTCAAATAATAAAATTGTTAAATGCAGTAATTGAATCTAATTGACAATATCAGTTTTCGTTTAATTATGACATAATACTCACTTTGGTACTCCAATTTGTCTAGAAAACCTTTCCGGTACCCAAACTTTAAAAATGACCCCGTAGGTGCTCAAACTTTCAAAAAATAACCACGTAGGTAACTCAACTTTCAAAAAGTATAACATTTCACTACTTCAGTGCCAAGTGTCGACATTTGGTGAGTTTGACTTTTAAAAAAAGTCAACCTTTGACCGTTGACTCGCCAACCAAAAGATGACACATGGCACTGAGGTAGTAAAATGGTTCATTTTTTGAAAGTTGAGGTACCTACGGGGTCATTTTTAAAGTTTGAGTACCGGAAAGGTTTTTCTGGACAAGTTGGAGTACCAAAATGAGCATTATGCCTTCTTTTATTTACACCTATAATTACTAATTGTCATTTTAATTGATTACATTTTCATTCATTAGCGGAATTTAGTCCATTAAATCATATGATGAGATTAAATATAATTTGAGAGTAATCATTTGGACGATTACTTTTTTCACTCTTTTCAAATGCTCTAATTTTATGGCATTAATTTCAAATAACAAATAACATGGTTGTGCATCACACGATACTACACTAGTAATTGATAAAACTAGAAATTTTAATGCGTCAAATCCTATATGTATCAACAATATATACTATAATATAAATGATATAGGACAATTCATGATAATTGACCATATTAAATGAATTTTTCTTTTGACATATTATAAACAATTTTATTTTTTTTGGGAATTAGCGACGATTCCTCAATGAAGACCGGAGCGAGACATGTATTCCTCATTTTCATCCCCATTTATCATTTAGGTATAAAAATTCTCCATCCCGCTCCAACAAAAACTCTCATGGGGATTCCCCAATCTCAATAGGGCAGATTCCCATCGGATTCAAAAAAAACCCTACCCACTTACTTACAATCCTAGCTAAGCTCATTTATACATAAAAAAAATCACCTTAATTATATGATAAAACCGAGAAATAAAGAAAGCAACAGAAAGGAAGAGAAGAATTTCAGATTAGATGGAGAAGAGGAGAAGAGATAAAGAAGAGGAGATGCTGAACTACTTTCAATATTCAACATATGGATTAATTTCAACAAACACTGATTAAAGAATAGTATTTGAAACAGTTACCGCTACTACTTCTTAACTTTTAGAACACACTTAAACAACGATACAAACTCCAACTTACTTCAATAACTGACATACTCAACGAAATCGACTAATTATAATGACATTGTAATAAGAAACATAAATACAATATAATTCCACCCTCCTTAAGACCTTGCCTCAAGTTCAATAAACAATTCGTCATCAGACATGTCTTCCTTGGCATTACATTCTTGTACCAAAATAGTATGCATATATTTCTTCTTGCATTAATGTCCTGGAGTGTAGCTATCATCGCACCAAAAACAAATGTTTTTAGCACGTTTTTCAGCCATCTCAGTCTCCGTTAGTCTTCGGATCTTAGGAGTAGCCCGTAAATTTCCTTTCTGTCCTTGATCAATCGTAGCTTGCAACTTTGGTGGGCCAGTAGTGGCACTTGGATGTGCCCCTAAAGTAACGGTTTAATGGTTTAACCGGTTCAATGGTTCAAATTCAAGTGCAACCGATTATTTTCTCTTTTAAATTGTACGGTATTTTCACGTATTATATATGATTTATGTCTAAACATCTATTATACAAATAACAAATATTTAAATAGATAAATAATATATAAAATAGGTAATTTTTTTCAATCGACCCGAACTCATAGCCGGTTCACGGTTCAATTGGTTGAACCGAATAGTCCAGCCCAGTTTTAATAACACTGATTGCAGTAAACACTAATTGAATAATAGTACTAGAAAAAGTTACCACCACTACTTCCTAACTTTTAGGGCACACTCGCAAACTCAATGAAATCGACTAATTACAATGATATTGTAATAAGGAGGCCAAATGCATTCGGACCCCCTTGAATTTGTTCATTTTTTTGTCCGGCCCTCCTAAACTTTTAAAAGTTTCTCTCGCCCTCCTGAACTTTCTAAAAGTTTCTCTCGCCCCCTTCAAAAACTTTCAAAAATTTCTCTCACACCCCTATGCGTCACTTATCGACTTCTGATTGATTTATTTTTTTAAACATGTCATCTAATAAAAAAAGTCGACACGTGACATATAGGGGGATGAGAGAAATTTTTTAAAGTTTTTGAAGGGGGTAAGAGAAACTTTTAGAAAGTTCAGGGAACGAGAGAAACTTTTAAAAGTTCAGGAGGTCGGACAAAAAAATGAACAAGTTCAGAGAAGTCCGGATGCATTAGGCCTAATAAGAAACATAAACACGACATCACTTAGAATATTTCTTATAATAATATATTTTAGCTTTAGACAATTAATTTCTACTTTTGTTATTAACTAATTAAAGCATGTTTAAAATAATGTTTTGGAAATTTTCGGTCATTGACGAAGCCGATTAAACGAACTTTTCATCGAAAACCATCTTCAAAATCTTTGTGAAAGGAAAAAATGAAAAATCAAACTAACCCGTTTAAGAGAAAAAAAAGTTGGAACAGGAAGGAACGACGTCGTGGATAATGTAGTGGAACCCTACTACGCTAGTTGTAAATCAAATAAATACCAAAAACATCCAGAAAGCCCTAAAACCCTTCTTCTTATTTCCTTGCAGTTCCGATTTGAAAACTCAAATCACCATTTGAGCAGAGACCCCTTTTTCTCTCTTCCGAATCAGAGCAAAGAGAAGCTTAGTAATTAGCAGAAGATGTCGGTGCGAGTCTTGAACCCTAATGCCGAGGTTTTAAACAAATCGGCGGCGCTTCATATGAACATCAATGCAGCCAAAGGCTTGCAGAATGTCCTCAAGACGAATCTCGGCCCCAAAGGAACCATCAAGATGTAGGCATTTGCTTGTTCATACCTCTCTCGTGTGCTTTTGTTGTTATATTTCCTGTTTTGATTTACTCGCTTTCGTTGTTTTTAGGCTTGTTGGTGGTGCTGGAGATATTAAGCTCACCAAGGATGGCAATACTCTTCTGAAAGAGATGGTTAGTTTTCTTCTCTTTTTTTTCGATCTATATTTTGTTTTCTGCATTTCTCTCTACACTCGCTGGACTTAGCTTTAGTTTCTTAGTAGGATTTGGTGTTGATTTACTTGTGTAACTACTGACGAACCGTCGATTTTTAATGTTCAGTCATTTTTAATGTTCTGTGATCTGTGTTCTGACTTGGTTACTGCATTTCTCACTACACTCGCTGAACTTAGCTTTAGTTCTTTAGTGTGATTTGGTGTTGATTTACTTGTGTAACTACTGATGAACCATCAATTTTTAATATTCTTGTATTGGTTAGCATTGATTAGAAAAGCGAACAGAGGTCATTTATTAGGTGCTAATTACAAAACATTTTGTTTTGATTGGAAATGCCCAGAACCCTGAAAGTATCTATTCAGTGGTGATAATTGTGATTGGGGTTGATCTGAGATTACCAAAGATAAGATATGAGACTTGGACTCCTATGGCAGTTATTCATGCATATAAACTGTTGTATATTGCTTGCAGCAAATTCAAAACCCTACTGCAATTATGATTGCGAGAACAGCTGTTGCCCAGGATGATATTAGTGGAGATGGTACTACTTCAACTGTGATATTTATTGGAGAGCTGATGAAACAGTCAGA
>CAOJBJ012468208.1:0-10151 GCA_948291685.1 Euphorbia celastroides
TTTGAATTGTTTGCTTACGCCTATCTCAGCGCGACTTATCCTCAGTGAGCTTTCTCCAATATGCTTTCTTCCTTCGCTGAGATTCTTCAAAGCCGGAGCAAAACAACCTTCAGCGAGCTGTCCCTTCAGCGTAGCTTTTGATATCAGCGAGACTGGTCCAACAGTTGTAATTATCTCTGATTTGATCTTATAGATTATATTCTTGAGTAAAAAATTTCAAACTTACGGTGAATTAACACAATCTTTCCTTTCATTATAATTCATTCTAACATTGTTTGGTTATAATTAAAATGCCACCCGAACCAAAAGCTTGCTAGCAATCACCACTAGCAGTTGACTCATTTAGGGGCGAACCGTCATTAAAACCAATTCAACTGTAAAAGTTATAAAGTTTTACATAAACTGTTTTACATTCTCTAACTTTTAAGAACCTCACCGAGGATCAACTATTTCTCAATGTTTAACAACTACATATATTTTCGACCCATTTCCCTCCATATAATCCCAATATGTTCACCAATGTCAAACAACCACATATATTGTTTTGTGATAAATCTGTCATTCCTGGATGAATCTATATATATTGAAATTTAACCGAACCGTATCGGATCGAATCGAACCGAACTGTTTCAACCAATTTACCGAATTCACATTATTATTTTCACCGAACTGGACTAAAATTACAGTAGAGCCCAAATCAACCTAACCAACAATCGATTTTTCATAATAAAATTATAATAAAAATTTGGTAATTCTCAAATTATGATAAAAACTTGGTAATTCAGTTGAATCAATTCGGTTTGGTTCGATTCCGATTAAACCGAAACCCCTAATATCCAGGCCAGTAGTTACTAAGTGTTACCGGTAGGTAAACTCAGGCATTTAAGGCAACTCATTAGGAAACAACTTATGGTTGCTCATTAGAGGTTGGACCGTTTCCAAAAATAGCAATAGATAAAATTCTCATATTGGCTTCTTATAGAATGCCTATAGATTGCCTATAGATTGCAGATTTGGGCTCAAATTGTAGATTCAATCCTCATAGAGTGGACTCATATCAAATTTGGGCTCCCTACTTTCATTAATTGTCGTATCTGTTGCCTTGATTCTGTTAACTTTTTAACTACCATAACTGCCATTCCATAGGATAATTACAAAATTTTACAATTCCACCTGCCTTTCCAATTTAATGTATGTAAATTTCGACTTTGCTTCATTTTCTAGTAATTTGTTGCATTTAGAAAAACTCAGTTCATGGGGATTTTGTACTAATTTTGTCCTATTTTTCATCACAAAAATGAGAATTTCATGTTCCCACTTTTATTCTCATTGTGTGGTCTTCATCAAGGCATTTCAACATAATCTTTATGATTCTGAATTTTTTTATGAAGGACTGTAGTTTTTGAACTTCACACTTTAAGCCCGTATCAATTCCTACACTAATTAAGTTTCAAATGTTTTTTCTTTTAAGATTCCGGCCTGGAAACTTTTAGATTTTGCCTTTCATTCATCTACTAACGTCATCTCCAATTCAACATTCTGAATTTTACTCCAAAAATTATTTTATAGTATAATTTGGTTTTGCTGAAATGTCCAGTTACTCAAACACTTTACGGCAAATTTTACCCAAAATTTCTAGTACAAAATAAACTCAAAAAATTATAAAATAATGTTTAAAATTAATTAAGCAACACATTAATAAAAAAAAATATATTAATTCTTAAAACAATCATTAAGAAAAAACTTAAAAAACAAAAAAAAGTAAGAAAATTAAAATTTGGTGTTGTTAAAATAACACACCAAATTTCATGTAGTACTATAGCAACACTTTAAACATGATGCTGAATTTGGTGCAACATTGTAGTTTTTCTTGACAATAAATGTGAATTTGGTGCGGGATTGGAGGTGGTTACGTACCGAAATTAAGAAAATATTCAATTGCAAATTCGAAGTTTGGTTGGTCTAGTGTATCTTATTTATTCTTTTTTCTTATTATTATTTTACTTACCACACCAGGTTTCGTTATAGCTTTTTTCTTATATCATTTTTGCTCGCTCTCGCTTCGGCGGCGAATATCGGGTCCTCTGCAACCCCAATTGGGAACCCTCAGAATCTTGTAATTGCTCTGAGAAGTGGGATTTTGTAATTCTTGGGGTTCTGGTGAATTGTGCGGTCATTTTGGGGCTGTTTTGGGCGGTGGGGGAAATAGTGCACACCATGGTCTTTTTGTTGTTGTTTACTTGTTTTTTGTTTTAGTTCCTCAATTGCGCTTATATTAAATATATAAAAGGAATTTTCAACTCATTTCAAATTTGACTGTATTTAAAGAATAAAAGTAATATCTTAATCAGCAGCTTAAGAAATTTATGACGTACACATAACGGTTTTCTAGTTGGTAAATTGAAATAAGTAAAAAAAAAATACACTCATTTTTTTGGGGTTCTTTAGGGAGAAAAAAAAGTTTTCTTAATGAGTTCTTTAGTTAATGGCTTAGTATTTTTAAAGAGATATTAAATAAATTAATTAAAAATTGAAAGTTTGTGGATTCTAAAACATCGTGAGTTATTGATTAAGGAGGTTATTGGGAAAAATAATTTCTCCCAAAACTTTTCCCCCCTTCTAAAGTAGCTAAAAGCTTCATCTGACTTAAAAAAAATAAATTAAAAACTCCTCATAAAAGGAGAGTTAACCGCCATTTAAACCATGAGAAACACCTTCTTAATTTTTCTCTTAAAACCTCCAATGGCATTGCAAAACATGAAACAGGTGAGCTATTCAATATTTTTGTGGAATGTTTATGACAATTGAGGGGTTTGATGCGAGTGGAATTCCGAGCTCATTATAATGGAGCCATATGCTCGTATAAGTGATGCTACTGGCTTAGCTGTTCTTGCCCTTGTCATTCTCATCCTCTCCAATGTTCCTACCGGATTTCTTTCATTTAAAACACTTGTGCCTATGTTTTCAACCGATTCTGGAAGTAAAAAGAAAACAATTGTATTGATTTTTTGACTTAATTTCACATTAATTGATTGTTCAATAAATTTCTTTTTATTAATTCTACTTAATATCATAAGAATGACCATGGTATAACCTAATTATATAGGGGTAAAAAGGTATGAGTAATATTTAAGTTTATAAGTAAAATGAATTCCTTTACAATAATGCCAAAATTTGGATGATTTTTAGTCCATAAAAATTGATAGAATTCAAAAACTTGCTTTATACTAATAAGAAATGTTTTAGTCTTATTTTTTACTCCCTCTAATCTTTTTAGAAGAAACTTTGAGCTTTTGATTTTGGTTCTTTTCTTCCATTACTTTTCTCTAGTTTACCTTGTATTAACTATGAAAGAATTTACATATTAATGAAATTTTAAGTAAATAACTAAGAAGAAAAAAATGGTATAGATGATAGAATAACGATTTTAATGGAACGTCTATTGAAAAAAGACTATCTGGGAATCTGTTTGAATTATCTGCTAACACCTGCTAAGGTATAACTTCCTTTTCAATTTAATGCATTCAATAAATGGTTTGCAACTTTTTCGTTCTTTCTATCCTTTTGTAATTACATCAATATTTTTCAATTTTATAATAGAAATTTATAATTAGATACATATTTATATATCTATCCATTTCATCATTCTCACATTTTTTTATAATTTGAAGAAGGCCAACTGTATAGAAGGTTTTTTAAATTTGGTTAAAAAAATCTATTGGTCTCCTTAACTTTCAAAAGGTCCTATTATTCCTTGAACATGGCTTTTTTGCTGCTTCGGTATCGTTGACGCTGAATAACGAACATTTTCTAGTAATTAGAGAGTCAATGTTCACAATGCAAAAGAAAAACAAAATATTTTGAAAATTTAAACGCTTAAAAACCAAGTCAAATTAAAAATTTTAAGGGAACGAAACCATGAAAATTAGGGACGTCCTAGATACAATATTATCGTTGTAATTTGTTAGTTTTTTGTAATTATTTTAAAACAAAAAATCTAATTCACGCACCTATCCATTTTCATATCCGAAATTATTTTACCATGTCAGCATTAAAGATATCGGAACAACAAAAAACCAAGTTCAGGGCTTGAAAGTTGAGAGAGATAAAAGATTTTTTATCTAATTCATGGAGCCTCCTATGTGTTTAATTTTCGAAGAACAATATATATATATAAAAACATGTCACTTTTGGTTTTCCATAGGCTTGACCGAAAACGTTCGCATTTTGGGAAATTGGAATAGCGACCTTAAACTAGACCTATAACAAAATACAAAAAAGTGAGCTAAATAGAATATATAAATGTAAATTCATTTAAAGTGAATATCATTTGTTGTCTGATTATAGTTCTGTTGCTCGGGGGGCGTATGGCGGCGTCGGCGGCGACAATGTCGCCGGAAAACGTGAAGAAAGCTTGGTTGATATTGGCGTGGGTTAGCACAGTAGGTGGCAATCTCTCATTGGTGGGTTCAGCTGCTAATTTGATAGTATGTGAACATGCTCGCCGTTCTCCGTATTTTGGATACGACTCGTTTTGGAACCATTTTATTTTTGGACTCCCTTCTACGATTATTGTTGCCACTTTTGGGTTGCTAATATTGTACTTTTCTTCGTGATTGTGGTAACATTTTCGTTAAGTAATTTTTTTTTAAGAATTAAGATTTTATAAGAGTCAAGGTTTGATCTTAGGTCATCTCTATCCAAGCAATATGGATGTACCACTTGACCAAAGACCAATTGGTATTTTCATTGTAATTAATTTGGTTTTTGTGAGTTTATTGCATATTGAAAAATTCTTCTCTTGTTCACAATTGTATAGGAACAATTTCCTCCACTTATATTTACTTGTCTTCTTACATGTTTCACACTTCTTAAGAAAATCATTAATTAAAGGTATGTATATAATACTAATTTACCATTTCTATATCTAATTCATACTTTTTATTATTGAAAAAAGCATACATTGAATGAGAGTAAAGTTAGAAGAATAAAAAAAATAATGCTTAGAAACATGTGAATGATAATTATTTATACACATCCAAAAAATGGCTAAAATGCCTATTATAAAAAAACTGTCGGGAGTATAGATTTGATTCAACTTTGTAAAAATTGGAATCTTTTGTTTTTCTTGTCAAGTATATTAACAAAAATTGTTTTATCATTAACTTGTTTTTTACAATTACTTTGTAGTTTTGTTGATGGTACGTAATAAAAAATCGGCTAAATGCATAAATATTCTTCTAAACTATTCAATTTTTGTCAACTAGCCAGATGAACTTTTAAAGGTGACAAATCACTAGCTGTACCATACTATTTTTGTCAAATAACCATTTCATGCTAACGTGACACGCTCCGATTGGTCAAAATCAGATCCATGTATCTTATATGGAGTGTGCCATGGTTATTTGTCAAAAGTCGCGGAAGTATAGTTGTGTCATTGTTATTTAAATGAAATTTGACTGGTAATTTGTCGTCTTAAAAAGTTCAGCCGGCTGGTTGAACAATGGACAAGTTCAGGAGGATATTTATGCATTTCGCCTAAAAAAATCTCATCCAAAACTATCACTTATGAAAAAAGTGAGTACCATGTAACATTATAATGCACTAGTTTCCTTTTTTTTTAAACATACTTTATATTTTAAGCAAACATAGAACACTCACATTATCAAGGAACTCAACAAGCACTAAAGCTTCATTTAGCTAATCATAGTCATGCTTAAATCCCAGAGCTTCTTAGCCAATTCAGTATCGGTACCTTGCTTAGATGCTTGGCTCAAGTTGCAGTCAGAAAAATTACTCACCGCTTACCCCCCTTCACTTGTGGATGCAATGCCATATAGCACGTTGTTGCAGCGCCCTGCAAAAAAGTCGAATAAATAAGATCAAACGGATTTTCCAAAAAAAAACTAAGATCAAACGGAATCCTAATGTAATTCTGTAAATATTTGGTTATGTATATACCTGCTGAACATTTTTGAACACGAGTTTGCCAAAAGCGTTGACAAGGCCCTGCAATAGAGAAACAAAACCAGAGTTGCAGAATGTGAACTGTATTCATACATGACATACCGAGAAAGAAAAAAAAAACCCGCTATAGATCAGTTTATTGAAATTTGTTTTTACTGGGGGATGGAAAAAAATAATAGCGCAGAAGTTAGAACAATGCCAAGTGAAATTGAGATGTGGTTCGGTATTTTACCATCAACGATACTCATATGACGGAAAACACTCGTAGTGATTACGCCAGGATGAAGTGAATTTGCTGTTATATTGACCCCTTCTTCCTACTTATTGTGAACACAAGAGCATTGACAATATGGAAGCCATAAAAAAGTAGAGTTTATATACATTGTTGATTGCACCTTAGAAATTCTATCATGATCGAAAAATGTACCTTTAATCGTCTTGAAAGCTCATTAGCATGCAGCACATTAGCTAGCTTCGATTGATCATAGGCATGATAGCTATTATAACTGCATAATACAAAGTTTTATTCAAAGACAATACAAATATAGAATGATTATTATGCAGCTTGCTGCAATATCGGTTTCAGAGGTCTAGAACGAAAAACTAAAACAAATAAACTTTCTATCCATGAACTAACTACACTTGTGTTAAGATAAAATCTGATATTTCTTTATTGTGTTTAGTGATAATTAACCCTCATAAATGAGAGATGTAATGCATCTTATCAAGTCATAAAGTCACCTCGACCGATCATTAATTTTATCGAAACGAATTCCTTCAGGATAACAGTGACAGTGAGCCCCTGATGAGACATTGACGATTCTTCCTTCTCTTCCACTATCTAGTGTCGTTTTCTTCAGTGTCCAACAAAAGATGTGTTAAAAGAAAATGACCTGCAAAAAGCCCTTTAATGATGAGGACTGATAAACCTGTTCTTAGTATTTGTTACTTCTAAGAGATATATAACACATGAAAGGGATGCAATAGGTCTTCATATATATAAAAGATAATGAGCCAAAGTCGAGTCTGACGTCACCGAAATTTTCTGATTAATGTCAAAAATTAGAAGATACAAAGGGTAGCATCATAAAAAGCAATGTCACTCAAATCTTATCAATTCTTTGATATCTTTAAATTACTTGGTAATAGATTGAGATATGGAAATAAACCACAGCCAAAAAAGCAAATTTACACTGCTCGTTTATCAAGTACAAGAATCAATGTTTGTTATATGAAACATACCTAAGTGGTTTGTGGTGAACTGTAGCTCTATGTTGTCTTTGGAGAGTGTAAAGGGTGTGGCCATAATTCCTGCATTGTTACTATACAGTAAAGAAGGAAAGATACAGTTTTCATGTATTTGCAACATAGACCAAACTTGAGAGAAATGTAGCATTGAAAGTTACTGTCTTTCATTTAACCCTTACATTAGGTTGTTCAATGGAAGACCGCCGGATTTAAAATCTAAGGCGAACTTTCTCACAGATGCCATTGAACTGAGGTCCAATTCCCTCACTTCAACTTTGGCAGAGGGGTTATTCTTCACTGTACTTTCTTTCACCTCTTTTCCAGCCAATACATTTCGAACCCCATTATAACATGAATACCGCGCAATGAAAGTACCCGTGTGGTTTCAGAACCAAATCCACTAGATGCTCCTGTAATCAAAGAGGTTAAGTCAGATAATCTGCCAATCAATTAGGCTCTGTTCTTTTGGACTGAACGGCTAGCGCCAGTACTGAATTGAAACTGAAACTTATTTGATACCTATTGAAACGAGATGAAACTAAAACTTATATGAAACTAATCAAAATTAAATGATGCTCCAAACTATTTCAAATTTATTGATAGTTATTGAAATTTAACGACACGTAATGAACTTCTAATGGAAGACTAATGAAGCAGAAATGAATGAAACTGAAAATGAGTTAAAAGAACAGAGCCTTAATGTAAAAACAATTGCAATGCAAAAATTAGGTCTTGGATTTTGGGGCATACAAACTTGATTGGGTGCTCCTTTTTGCTTCTGCTTCAATAAGCCATCAAGCTAATTCATCAATAACAGGAAAAATCTTCGAAGGTGGAGCAGTGCGATTGCCAGTAAAAGTTCAAAGGGACTCGTGTCGTTTCAATTTCAAACAACAATAGAAGAGATATCAATCAATATTTGAATAAATATGCGTTTGACGGAGATTGACCTAATAAGCTCAAAAGTTGATCTACTCTCACTTTCAAGAGAATTCCTCCAAATGAAAAGCGCTACTAACGATCGATTATAACAGCAGATTGAAAAGTTAATTCAGAATCGATTCAAAAGAGAAGATAAGCAAAAAAAAAGATGAAGAAGAAAATGTTGTACCTGTAACAATTGCAGTGAGATGAGAGCCATCGATGCCTTCAGTATTCAGTAACTTGCTCAACTGTTGAAAATGATGAGAAGCCAGATGGACCTTTCTTGCTGAAGAACCACATTTTCTCTGTGAAGTACTGTGAGTCTAGGAAGTACGGAAACGGAAACCGATACAAAACAGAAGCGACTGATACTCGGAAACGTCATTTCTTAAAAGAATATAAGCTAGGAAACTAGAATAAATGTGTCAAGTTTCAGTTTCCGACACCAACACGAAACGTGAAAATGACAGTGTTTAGAAGTTTCCGTGCTTCCTAGTGAGTTGAAAAATCAATTTCAGCTTGTTATGTTAAATGGATGCCTTCCATTATTGGTGCTTCTGCGTTTTTTTGCTACGGTACAAACTACAAATGAAATTATTGGTTAGTTATGTTGGATAGTTGTTTATGGTGAGCAAATTTAGTTCAATCAATCCAAACTTGATTCAAATTGATTCAACCAAAAAACCGAATTATATTATATATTTTATTAAATTAAATAAAAATTATAATAAAATCTGAATTAAACCTAGCTGTAATCTCTTTTAGTAATAAGTTCATAACGAAAATTCAATATCTCATAAAATCATATTAAATTCAGTAATTTGATTGGAGTAATAGTTCGATTCGATCTGGTTAAACTGAATTCGCTCACCTCTACTTCTTCATGTCTATAATAACTAATGGTTGATTACAGTTTAATATGTTGAACTATAATTTTATATGGTGAAATCCCTTTATTTATATGCTCTTTGCACTGTACTTTTTTTATTTGTCAATTATGTATCTAAAAATCTACATATCGAAAACTATATAAACCAAATTAAATGGTTGGAAATTTCTGTGACTTTTGCGGCTATGGACTTTACTTTCAAGCTCCAAGTCTTTCGAGATGTGATTAGGGAATGGCATTCATTACGTTATGGTGGTTTGGAGCAGGACATTGCTGCCTTAGAAGCAAAGGTTTTGCTCCTTACTGTAGATTCAGTGCCACGACCCCTATCTAACATTCAGCAAGCAAAACTTCAAGATACGAGGAATGCTATCCTATCCAAAAGAAGGGCCCTAGAATCAGTTCGACACCAACAATCCAAGTCAAATGGACGCTACTAGGTGATGACAATATTACTTTTTTTCACCGAATTGCTTCACCGCGTTATCACCAGAACAGTATAACTCAAGTTGAAGCTGGCAATTTGGTGATTACGGATTTGGAAGGCATTCAAGGCGCAATCTCGGCATTTTATTCTGACCTTTTTGCAGCTAATGCGACCGTTCCCTTTTCTTTGGATCGACTCGCTTTCAAAGGTTGGATGAAGTTAACAATGCTTTTGTTAACTACGCCATTTTTTATGGATGAAGTTGCAGAAGCTGTCTTTTTCTATGGTCAAAACAAGGCTCTCAGATGGTTTCAATTTCTTTTGCTATAGGCGCTTTTGGGATACCATCAAACTAGAGGTTATGAGTATTTTGAATCGATTTAACTCGACTCATTATTTACCAGATTCCTTTAAAACCTCATTAACAGTTTTAGTGCCGAAGATTCTTGGCTCATCAACATTAACCAATTATAGGCCGATCTGTTTGATTCATGGAATCTACAAGATAGTTGTCAAATTGCTATCATGACGATTGCAAAAAGTTTTGCCCCATCTCATCTCCAACAATCAGTTTGCCTTTGTTCAGAATAGGAACATTCACGAATGTTCTTTCATTGTATCAGAGGTGATTCATGAACTTCACACTAGAGGCCGATCATGTGCGATTCTGAAACTGCATTTTCATAAGGCTTTTGA
>CAOJBJ012468231.1:0-10230 GCA_948291685.1 Euphorbia celastroides
TGCACTCCACTGCCCCCTTACACCATTCTTGAGCACGTCGTGCTCCCCAGTGCACGTGGTCGTGCACTGGGCTGCCCACTTCGACTCTCCTTCGCACGAAACGCACTTTTCACACCCGAATTCAACCCTTTTGACTCCTAAACTTCAATCAACATTCATACACCAATCAAATCCCATCTAAAGCATGCCAATTCATTCACTTATTAACATGTTAAGGATGGATTCGATCTAGCCCCAATTCGGGTCATTACATCTTCAGCACGCTTAGGGCTAGTCACTTCAAGGCCTGCTTCCACAGCTTCATTGGGGATGGTCGCCTTTTGAGCATCAGTCCCGCCTCCCTGTTGCTCGCCTTGTTCATCAGAGAAAGGTCCTGCTGAGACACTCCCCTCCATCAGAATGTCCTGCTTCCTTCGCTCCAGGGCGATCTTCTACTCTCGGCGGACGACATCTTTTGCCATAATTGACATAAGTGGGCTAGGGTTAACCATCCTTGCACCAACAAAAAAAAGGTAAATAAGGTATATAAATAAAGGAAACGAGAGTTACTCACGAAGTAATCCTGTATTAGTGATGGCAAAGCGCCCATGGGGTCCAATGACGTAGGACTTGCGGGGATCGTATAGATCAGCTGCCAACTTCGTGTAGTGGTGTTCTTTGATGACCAGGCTCTTAAGGACCATTACAGTCCTGGCTTGAGGTGCCCAAAGAGAGCAACTAGGCCTCACCGGTTCATTACTGCGGGGCGAGGGTTCCACACTGTGGGAAACGTGAAATGCCCTTGAGGATACAAGTACTTCCGCCCCTGCTGCGCATCAAGTTGAACCTAGAACCACTTTTGTTCATAATCTTTCAGACGGCTGCAAGGTTCATAAAACCTCGATGCACCAAGCCTTTGCGAGGAAGCCAGTAACATAGATCACCAGCCGCCTTGGTCACTGAAGTCCAGAACCTCTGCCACACCGGTCCGTCCAACCAAAGGCCCAAATATCTACAGACCTTCCACAGGTTGACCATCATCAACCAAGAATTAGGAGATAGCTGGCCAGGGCAGAGGTTGAATTCTCGAAGAATAGAGGCCAATGGATATGGTAGCGGAAGGCGAAACCCCCAATTGATTTGCACTTGGAAGATAGCGAACGTATTGGGAGTCGGAGGCCGATGCATCCGATCATCGTAATGAGGGCAGAAGGAAAAGAGGCATGGCCTGGAGCACATCTTCTCATGAGATTGCTCTATTTGAAACCCCGTGATTTTAGAGGGCGTCTTCATGGCGAAAGATGTAGACACAAGGTCAGTGGCATCCGTGTATTTGTGGGGCTTCAAGGGTTCGGAGTTCAACATCTTCAAGGGAAGCGGGCGAATCCCTACTGTTGCGACCCGTATAAACTATCTGGCACCAAGGGATTGAGTGTGCCGGAGGTTGAGAACGATGATACCTCGGATCCAGTACTTCCTCCATAGGAGGAAGTTCGGGTTCATCAGGACCAAGGCTGGTAGCGGCGGACGAGCTACTGGAAATGGTGATAGGGATTCCAGCCTCTCGACCCGCTAGAATCCCATCGGAAGTAGAAGAACTTGAGGCAGACAAGGCGGCCAAAATTACAGGCTCGACATTAGGGTTCCGACAACGGTGATGGATGAGAGGAGCACTCTCAGTCGAGGAACTCATGATAATTTCGAAGAAATAAAAGGAATGAGTAAAAGACAAGGCAAAATAAAAAAAAAAAATCACCGATAATTTGGAGAAGAAGAAACTGAGACGAAAAAGAGAAGTTGAAGGCGAAAGGCAGGCGTAAAGGCAAAGGAGCAGAGAAGACAGATTTTTATAGAAGAGAAGCACTCGAGTACGAAAGACTTAGGGGAAAATCACCAGAACACACGTGAGTGAGATGCCCAAGGGTCGCGCGTGGCGACCACGGGCAGAAGCATGAATGCACGCCACGCGACAGTGAATTAAAAAAACAGTTTTATAGAATTAATGAAAGCGTAATTAAGCCAATTAAAGCTACAAGTAATGTATCGACCTGAAGAGTCTCCATACAATGTTCGGGGGGCATCTTTGCGTAGCAAAGGCTAAGGTAAAAAATTTTTCTTAACTTAAATTTCGTTTAATTATTGTAATACCCGCAGCTATACAGATAGTTCGACCCTAAAGAGTCTCCAAAGACTTCGAGGAGGACATCTGATATCAACAGGATAAAGGCCCATTAACAGAGGCCCTAAGGACAAGCCCACAGACGAGTCCACGACCTAAGACTTGGTCAGACTACACGTGGCATTTTGAAGGTTGAGAGGCGGTTACATGGAGTGGACGAGGTCGTGGCCCACTAAGCGCATGGAGGTGGTTATCAACCGCCCATTAGCGCTAGAGACCGCCAAACCCGCCATGAACAATATAGTCGTTACCCTCCTCTCTTATAAAAGGAATCAAAAAGCTTATCCAGGTAAGACACATTTTTACCCCCTCGAATCATTCAGCTGCATTCCACTTCCTAAAATCCCCTACTTACTTAAGTATCGGAGGGGCTTCACCGTGACAACGGCTAGTCGGTCTAACCAGTATTTGCTGCAGGGGCATTCGGAAGAGAACCTGCAGGATTCAGTGGACATCACAATTGAATTGGGATAGCCGAATAAATAGTAGTAGAAACAAAGTGAGACAAATGGTAAAAGTAACACAAGTTAAATTTATAGGTGGTAGGATGCTACGTACGTATAACATGTTAATTATGTCTGAAGGCAAAAGAATGTATACAAAATACAGTAACAAAGACAATATCTTTATTCATATATTGTGGACTTTTTCAATTTTTATTAGTGCTTGTTTTCTGTAATTGAAGATCGGACATAATAATATTGTAACCTTTCTAGCATGACCTGAAGTAAACATTCAAACACTGCAATAAATGTTAGAGCTGTCAAAAGTACTCTTTTCTCCTAGGAAATAATACAACAAAGATACATAAACATTATAGTAGCAGCAACAATAACAATAATAATATTATTAATAATAACAATAACTTTCCTCCAAATTTCGAAAACGTGCAAAAAAATTTATAATAACGTCAGAGAAGCGACAACATACAATTTTATATTGTTATGAGTAAAATTTTTGTTACATGGTCTCTGTAACGATTAGAATTAAACTCTATTTCCATAATGTAAATATTGCTTCAACATTTCTTGTTTGAGATTATTTTATTTTTCACCTCTTGTTTGAGTTCATTCAATTTTATGCTGAAGACTCATAAATTTTATATTCTTGGTTGCTAAAGTTAAATTCAGTTTCTATTGTGATTTCAACTGTATATTTTTTCTGTTGAGCTATTATTAATTATATACGACCTCTATGTACTGCTTCATAATGTGAATTTTAAATCACTTGATAGAGACCTGAAATTTCTCAAGAATTAAAAATGCATAAAAATTTGATTGAAGTGAAACGAATTGAAAATTAAAATTACAATAAAAATTAACACAAAATGTCAAATAAAAAAAATAATTGAAATGAGAAGCCAAACGGCAGTGCATAGCTGTGGACCTTGTGGGTGTTGCACGACGGTGGATGAGCTAACTGCGATCGAAGACGTGGCTTTTTATTGGTCGGTGGATTGGATCGCCAATTTGCAATTAAAAAAGAAAGAAAACATACTCGTGTATCTGCAAAATTCATGTGAGTTGATCTGTAAGAATTTATGTCAATATTTTAACAAAAAGATTGACCCGACCTTTTAAACAGTTGGGTCCACTGTAATATTTAAAGAATAGGTAATTAAAATTGCAGATAATGTGGAACTGTAATATAATTTACTAATAACGCAATATAGTAGTTAACTAAGTGCAAAACATATAATTTTAAGCCATCCCTCTTTACAAAACAGTATATTCCCAAATACGGATGCTTTCATTCACCACTTGAGAGAAAGAGAACCGAGACTTCAATTAGGCATCCTCATCAAAGACATACCACAGAAGGCAATTAGTGCAACTACTGCTGCAAGTAAACTGAAGAACGCCACCGTCTCATTAGACCACCGACTACCCGATAATCTCGCAAGTATCACTTCACAGTACTTATCAGCCTCCTGGAAGAGTGCCACCTCCCCTCCCTTGGCTATCGCCGCCTTGTTCTGTACAAAAAGGGACAAAGCCATAAGACAAGACAAAAAATTCAATCAAAGCATCTAAATTTTCCAAAGTCTACCTTCTGCCTGAAGCTTTCGATAGTTTCTCTTAAAGCATCACGTGGAGCCAATTTTACGCGGTCATCACTCCACATTAAAGAATCGGAAATTTGTTTGAGGATACAAACGCTAGCTTGAATGTTTTCCTCATAAACCCTATTCTATTTTTCCACATACAATGTAGAGAGCAATTATAAGTTAATACTATTCCATTAAGACAGTAATAAACAAGTGTAGTTGGACCATGTGAGATAATCCAATAAGAGAAGAACAGAAACAACTTACCCAAACTTCATAGGATTCTGCCCCATCCCCGCGAAAGAGACACCTTGCACAAAGAGAAGCTGCTTCACTGGACAGCATCTTATTGTTTGCTGCAAGAGTGAGAGGGCATTGTCAGCTAGAATAGAAGGAAGAAAGGAATTGTGGCAACAGGGGAGCTAGGTAATTAATTAAGTTCAATTAATCGTGTTTAGTTAATCACACTTAATAGTTGGTTTTTTAATGTTAGTAGAAGGATGTAGTAGGGGACTTATGTCTTTCAATTCCCTTGAGGCTAATTCAATTAATGGATAATCATTATCCAATTATTGTACTAGCGGTTAAGACAACTCGGCATTTAGGTTAATTCAATTCGTCATGTCCTAATTAGTATATATACCTGGATGTAAGAAAAAGGAGAATTACCAATGACAATATTCAATATTATTCAGCACTCGTTCCTTATTATTCTCTCTGTTTCTCACCCCTATTTTCTCCCCTACCTCCTTTTTCTCCTAATTCTGCTGAAACCGAGCTAGCACATTTGATACTTGACACACAAGTGATAAAGACAATGAATTAAGCGATCTTACTTTCTCCGGCTGCTCTAATGGCAAAACTCATCATTTCCTTTGCTTCTTCTACCAATGGTTCGCTTCCAGCAAATGCCACCTTAATGAGATAGGGATAAATATCTCGAAATCTACTTGCAGTCAAAGTATCCTACATGAAATCAAGCTAGATAAGAGCAAATTTTGAAGTATAAACGAGTACAGAAAGCATAAATTCTTAATAACCTCATCTGAAGATTTAGTGTATGCGAGTCTGATTATCATATCAATCGCCGAGGGTGGAATCAAGCGCCCCCCAATTCTAGTTGTACCACTTTCAAAAGCGGATAGAACTTCCTTAGGATACAACATCCTGCATTGATTGCAAAATTTTTATAAAAGGAACTCAATAAAAAAAAAGTAAAGCATAAGAAAAGGTAACTAAAATAACTATTTTTCATACCAGCCTCCTATCTGTATGATGTTGTCTCTTAACAGTGGATTTGAACTGTTTCCATTCCAATGGGGTAAAAGAATGTTAGCCCATGAGAACAAGCCAACAGCTACATCTTCTTGAGAAGCCTAAAAAAAGTTAAATGCAAATTGTAAAATGATTCAAGAGCAATATAGCAGAAACATGCAAGACTATCATATATTCAAATATAGTTCATTAACCTGTATTGTCATCCACGCGATGACATTTAACATGTCTTGCCCTTGATAATTTGGAGTTCGCTTCAATATTGGCTGAACAAGAACTAACACACAAGGCCTTTGTCGCAACACCAGTGCGAGGGCCATAAAGATGTCAACCTGCCATTTTAACAAGGAAAGAATGAGATGCAATGATTGTTCAGTTAGTTGATGGTAGCTAATTTAGTTATAGTTGCCTGTTGCAATTATTCTCTGCTATTTTGTTAGCGTATTCACGTTTGTAATTAGTTTATCCATGCATATGTTAAGGCGGTTGTTGTTATGAAATGAATGAATAAGAATACAAGTTTATTCCTATCTTCTCTCAACTTAATCCCTCTTCTTATCTCCCTTACCTGGCCTGCTTTAATCTCTTCTCCCCTCTCTCTTTCTCTGTCCATCTTCTTTGTTTATATCCCTCACCTCTCTTTTTCACCCTTTTCTTTACCTAAATCATGCATACGCTAGTTCATTATATACAGAGAGGCTGCTAAATATAATTCAATCGCATACTCCAAAGTTGTTTAACTGCCATTTTCCAATCATAACTTTGAGGCTTTTAAATCTATAAGTCCATGTCTTCCTGCTTCAAAGATTTTTTATGAAGAAAATATTAAAATCAAGTCACATGTATAAATAGAAAATGCAATAGCCTTCACCATTAACGTGTATTCTAAAACCCATAATAAGCACAAGGATAAGATTACAATAACTATGCATAGAAGTTATAAAAAAATAAACCAACATTTACAAAAATATTTACCGGAGACTTTGCCGATATATCTTCATATTGCCGGCTTTCCAAATAAGCAAAAAGGCGCTCTAAACACCATTGTATGAATGAACAAAGTTCCTCAATAGCTTGTTGACGGATCCAATTTATAGATTCTGTGTAGGCATATTTGGAAATGTGCGACACTGGAATCTGTTTCAACATAACAAATCGAACAAGCAGAAATGTTTCAAAAGTTCACACTAACTTAGCACATAGAGAAAAGAAGCAAAATAAAACTAGAGGTAACATTCATAAGCCAAAAATAACAGAGAAAATACTCTCTATCACATCTGAATCAAGTAAAGTTAAAATTTGTGTCTCACCTGAGTCAGTCTGACAGCTGTATGATTCCTAAACAGATGGACCCATGAAAATTGGGCCAAACTAACCGCTGAAAATACCCTTTCAAAATACTGGGCAAACCTCATCATTGGCATCTCCCCCTCCTGCAATGTCAATTCCAATCACAGCAATCCAAACACCATAAATTATCATAGAGAATTCCCACAAATTAACCACATAGAAAACAACAATCAAACTAAACAACTAACCGATCTCTCAGCTAGAAAAGAGGCGAAACCCGTAGCAGTGATCTTAGCAGCAGCCTCTTCAACCGTTTGGTTAGGTTTCTTTGCCTTATCGTCCCCCTTCTGCTTCACTTCAGCCTTATTGGACACACCATTCAACTCCTTCAAAGATCGCCCTTGAGATTGCAGTATCTCCTTCTGCTCGTATCAATTCAAATAACCATAATTCAAAAAGTCATCAATCATAGCAATAAACTACCCGGAATATCACAAAAATACGGCACTAACCGAGCTCTCGCCGATAGAAGCGATACGTTCATCGTTAATTGTAGCGGCAGCCTCTGCAGCAGTTAAATCCGGCGGAAGCTCTTCGGGTTGTTGTAAGATGTTAAACGCAGAAGAGACATCTGGAGTTTGATTGGACCGGCTTTTGGCGCGGGTAACCGGCCCGATTCGGTGATAGTCGGCTTCAAGAGAAGCCATACTGTAGTCGCCGGAAAATTGATGAGCTAGAATTCGCCGGGATTTTAGGTTTTTGGAATTTCACGGCCAAATTCTTAATTTGGGGGTTTTCTGATTCCAATTGGGTTTTTTTTTTTGCCTCATTCGGAATTGAGCTATTTCTGTGAGGTTATTTTGGTCATGAAAATGGCTTCAGAACTCGTTCGCTTTGATCCTCTGGCAGAGCGTGTTAACTGCTTTTTTCCTTGGTTTTGTTGCGAATTTCATTCAAAATGGGTCCTGTTAATATATAAGTAAGTTCCTTCATTATCCAATTGTTATTTGATAAATAAGCCAAAGAAGCAACAAGACAATGAAAAGCACACAAGATTAGGTAGAAGCGGCTTGAACGGTGGACGATAAAATGATATAACAAGCAACTATAGTTTTCTTATGTTACTTTTCCATCCAAAATTTTTTTTATTAACAAAATTACCTTTATCATCATTGTATGTTTATTTTATCTCATTCACTTTTTGTTACACTATTTTCTTAAATACATTTTTTATACTTCATACATTTTGTTTAATAATTCCATCTATATTTTATTCTCATATTCTTGTAATAATTTTTTTCCATATTTAGCATTCAAAGTAACTTTTAATAATTTCTATAAATTATATCAACATCTAAACGTCTAATATGAGAACAAAAAGATCAATTGCCTTCCAATTTAAACAAAGAAAAATAAAAGCTATAAAATTACGAGTGATTAAATTTGTTTTATGTTTCTCATTCCCTTATAGTCTCAACTATACTTGTTTACCAAACGAGCTAAGGTCATATTTGATCCATTTTTTTTAAAAAAAAAAAATTTGCCTCATATGGGCTTACATTAAATTGAAAGGAAAATCTCCACCTCACCCCGGATGTGGTTTGAACTTGGGATCTCTAGAGTCCACAAGCTCCGTCTTAACCACCAGGCTGAGACTTCAACCACAGGTCATATTTGATCCATCTTTATACTAAAAACCGCTAACTTGAGTTTAGTCTTATCATGGTTGTTTTTATCATCTATTAGAATGCACCACATGTATCATTTCAAAAAGTTCTAAGATATGATTCATATTTTAAATATTTGTTTCTTTTTATTTACAGTGATAGCTCAAATGATAGTTCATCTACTAATTATATGATTAAATTTGTACTTTTCCTCATTTAAAATATAAAGAAATTGAGTTTTTTGTTCTTATATTAGATGTTGATACAATTTATTGAGTATATAATCACCACAAGAAAATCAGCGATCTGCAATGGATTCTCCGTTACAAAACACGTTTTACAACGGAACACATGTCGTTACAGTTTGGCTTCTTGCAGATTAGATTGCAAGGATATACTCTTGCGAATCTCCAATGGAAATTGTTTCCGTTGCAGATCTGCAAGTTAATTCTGTCATGAAACCGTTTTACCCAAAAGCTTAAGCTAATGGGTTAGGTCCAATCTTAGTATTTATAATATCCTTGACACTCCCCCGCACCCGAATGCCCTTAGGGCTTGAAGCGGGTACAACACATGCCCACTCTGCCATGTGTTGAAACTCAACTCAACAAATGGAGTTGTCAGGATTAGAACCCCCGACCTTTAAGTCAACGAGGCTCTGATACCATGCCATGAAACCGTTTTAAGCTTAAGTTGATAGGTAAGGTCCAATCTTAGTATTTATAATTATCTCTGGTAATTTCTTTGCTTACAAACCAATCTCATCAGTTAAAATGGAATATCTCCCTTTCCATATAAAAAAAAACGAAACTTGATGACCGTGGTTGCATTGAAAAGCAGATAACTTGTCTGTAGACGTCATGCGCAAATAAAATACTTATTCAAGTTAGCTTCTATAATATAGAAACAAAGAAATTGTTTTTCAGAAAAAAAAATTTGTGTAGACTGAATTATATGGGAAAATTTGCGGATGTAAAACCAGTCTTAATTGAGCATCCAAAATCATTTTTATAAATACGTGAGGCATTTTGGTATATATATTTCTAGCCTGGTGGAAGTTTTGAATTTCTAGTAAGCATACTTTTATTTTATTTTATTTTATTTTATTTTGAACTTTTATATAAATTATTGAATTTGCTTTTAAAAAAAATATAAATTATTGAATTTCCTTTTTGTATTAGATAAGAGGAGGGAGAAGACATGCGTTACAAATTTACAATCATATGAATTTAAACTCATTATCTGTATATTTAGTAATGCCAATGGATTAAATTGCCCCTTTTTTATATTTACACTTTCACCAGTATGATTAATGTCTTCTGTGAAAGTAGCAAAGTTTTGGTTTGACTCCCTCAATCAATGACTCTTGCCATTTGATGACGAAATGTGAGGCAAAATTTGTTGAATTTTAGGAATATCATCCATGTATATACTCTTTCCTCAAAGTATATATGTAATTAAAAAAAAGAGTCAAACGTAAACAATTTATAGAATATTATACATAATGATATATCAAGTTGAAAGAATGATATGTATCATTCTGGAGTACGGTAGGTAGAAGTTAAGCATGAACCATTCTAGGATTATGCTATTTTTAAAAAAAAAATGAAACAGTAACACAATTTATTATCTTAAATTATCTTCGAAACAATATTGATAGGGAAGTTATCTTTATAAAAAGCAACTTTTCATTAGCTCATGCAGTTTGTTTTAACTGTTACTATTGCATCTTTTGTTTTATTTTTAACTATTTTTATTAAAATTTAGAATAATTAAGAACAGTTTTTAATTAT
>CAOJBJ012468594.1:0-10266 GCA_948291685.1 Euphorbia celastroides
ATTCTTATGGAATTACGAAAACAATACTGAGTCCTTATGATTTTTCGTAACAATACTGTAAGTTTTCGTAACTACGAAATATTCTTATCCAATCGCGAAAATAATACTAAGTCCTAATGATTTTTCGTAACAATATTACAGATTTTCGTAACTGCGAAAAATTCTTATTAAATCGCCAAAACAATATTAAGTCCTAGTATTTTTTCGTAACAATATTACAACTTTTCGTAACTGTGAAAAATTCTTTTTGAATTGCGAAAAAAGTACTATCTATTTTATGATTTTTCGTAACAATACTATAGGTTTTCGTAACTGCGAAAAATTCTTATTAAATCACGAAAACAATACTAAGTCCTTATGATTTTTTTGTAACAACATTACAACTTTTAGTGACTGCAAAAATTCTTATTATAAAAATGGTTAAGTCCTCGTGATTTTTCGTAATTGCGAAAATTCTTATCAAATTGCAAAAAAAAAATACTAAGTCATAATGATTTTTTGTAACGACATTACAACTTTTTGTAACTGCGAAAATTCTTATTAAATCGTGAAAATAATACTAAGTCCTAATGATTTTTCGTAAACGACATTAAAACTTTTCGTAATTGCAAATTTTTTTATTAAATCGCGAAAACAGTACTAAGTCCTTATGATTTTTCGCAACTTTTCGTAACTGCAAATATTCTTATTAAATCATGAAAATCAGTATAAGTCCTATTAATTTTCGTGACAATATTTTAACTTTTCATAACTGCGAAGAATTTTTATTGAATCGCGAAAACAGTACTAAGTCCTAATGATTTTTCGTAACAATATTAAAATTTTTCGTTATTGTGAAAATCAATGTTAAATTGCAAAACCGTAATAAGTTCTTATTATTTTGCGCAACAATATTTTTCATAATTGTGAAAAGTTTTATTAAATTAAAAAATAGTAACAAATCATCATTTATTTTTGTAACGCTATTACAATCTGTCATAATTACAAAACTTTTTATGGAACTGCGAGAATGGTATCAAGTCTTTATTAATTTTAGTAATGATATTATATTTTTTCTCATATCTGCAAAAGTTCTTATTAAATTGCGAAAACTTTACTAAGCCTTAATTAAGTTTCGTAACAATAGTAAAAATTTTCGTAAATGCGAAAATCTATGTTAACTTGCCAAAACGATAATATTCCTTATTAATTTTTGCAACAAGACTGTACATTTTCGTAATTGAAAAAATATTTATTGAGATGCGAAAATAGTAATAAGTCCTTGTTTATTTTCACAATCTCATTACAATCTTATGAAATTGCGAAAATGGTGTCATGTGACTCATGTCCATATTAATTTTCATAACAATATTACATGTTTTTTAGTTGCAAAAATTCTTATTAAATCACAGAAATGATATTAAGCTTTAAATTAAGTTTCGTAAAGATATTAAAATTTTTCATAATTGTAAACATTAATGTTGAATCGCAAAAATAGTAGTAAATCCTTATTAGTTTTCGCAACAATACTACAAATTTTCAAAACTGCAAAATTTTTTATTAAATTATGAAAATAATAATATGTCCTTGTTTATTTTCACAACATCATTACAATTTTTCATAACTGCAATAATTCTATTGAAATTGTGAAAATGGTGTCAATAACTGTATACAATTTACGTAAAACAATTTTTTTGTTGATTATGTATAAGTTGCAATTAATTATGTACAACCAATTCAACTCAGCCCCTCTAATTTGTTGAGCTGCAATTTTGTGAGAACTAACTTGAATTGTTTTACATGACAAACAAAACTATGTTCCAACGGTATCGACAAATAAGAAATTGGACTGTACACTTATAATTTCAATCAGATGTTCCTGCTATGGCTCTTGCAAACTCAAACCTTCACAAACTGCTTATTGCTCTTCGCTGTCGCCTGTCATTCACAAATTCTTCAAAAATAAGGCATAGATGGGCACATAGATGGTTGCAGCAAAATTCAACCATCGAGTCAAATAGGTATGCCACAATAAATTTGTTTCTAAGGCTTGCTAAAATCTGCACCATGCAAACTATATCGAAAAAGAATGTTGAGAACTAATTAATACAAGTAATAAAATTCAAGGGAACTAAACTTGCATGAGTAACAACCTACAAAGCTTTAAAATTAACATAAACATGTTACTAAAAATGCTGTGCATTTCCAATTCGAATAAAAATTAATAACTTATATAAAGAAAGCATAATTTTCTTTTGCCAAACATGAAACCGAAGGAAGAGCTGATCACAGGAAGGTCTGAACTAGGGCAAGGGGTGTTTGAAACAAAGGCCAACAAAATCCGCCTAGAGCTCCAAGCTGGGGGAAATTGGAGCGGCTTTGCCACTAAATTTCAGAATCTATCATAACTAACAAAAATAGAGAGGTGGTTCTTCCATGGAGTAGCAAAGTAATAATAACTCCAAACTCAAATAATCAATTGCACAAATAAGAGAGCACTCTAAATATGATGAATGTCTTCCTCACTAAATTTTATTAAACACAAATAAAAATCAGTATACAAGGAGATTAAATACAATAAACCCGAAAAGGTACGGTGATAAGTACTCCCATAGAGCAAAAGAAAATTGAAGTGCTAGATCTGGTTGAATGCAGTTGAAACCTTCCTAAAGTAAACAAGTAAAATCAATCAGATGCAAGATATAGAGCAGCGAATCATGAACAACTCCAAACTTATTTAAAAGCAACAGGGCATCTCGAGAATTTGTGGGGCCCTGTGCAAAAACTAAAAGATAGGCCTCCATAGAAAAATTTATGTTTTATTTTAAACTTTACGATTTTTTATTTCTACCAACCAAATTTTCGTGAATAAATTTTATCTATAAATGTAATGAAATTTTATAAAATTCTATTTTTAATTAATTACTATTATACAATTTTAACAATATATATTAACTTTCTTGAGTTATATTAGAGAAATATGAGAATAATACATCAAATTCATAACTTATATATGATAGATTTAAGAATATAACATTCAGAAGATTACATTTATATAGTATTATTTTTTAAAATGTATTTTTTAAAATGCATTGATGGCTTGGCAAGCGCACGCCCCTCAGGCTTCACCACTCAACCAAAGGGATAGTTTGTTGTTTTTCCTCATAATATTTTTATATATAAAAATTTAATTTTACTCGTTTTTAACTATTGTGCAGTCACACCACTTGTACCACCTGTTCGCCGGCCCTGAAAAGCAAGCAAACACACAAAAAACCCTAATATCCACCAAACTCCAATATGGAGAACAAAAATGAAATCGAATTCAAAGATAGAATGGTAACGTTATGCGCATAAAAGTTAAAATAACAGAGTTGCAAAGAAAGAGAATGAGAAGAAAAAAGAATGAACACGAAATAAGTATATAAAAACACAAAATGAACTATAGGAGAAGAGAGATGACAAACCAGGTGCTTTTGAGGGAAAGGGATAATAAGAGCGCGAACTAGGTTAGGATGAGAGAGGGGCTTAATACTAACTAAAAGTCTAAAAATATGTGTTTTAACGCAAGCAGGTCGTTTTCCTGTTAGTCTACCCCAAGTCGGCTTCTCTGATATTCTTCTCATCTTCCTACATCGAAAAGCTGCTAAGTTTGAGAAATGTTGAGCATAAATATTTGATTGAGGAGAGAGTATTAATTTGTACAGAAAGAGCTTAGAAGGCAAAATATGGTTGCTTTACGAGAAGAAGTACAAAATCAGAGAAGTCTTAGATGAGGGGAAGCCCGCTCCTACGGAGCTTATGAACAAAGAACCAGCTCTTCGCCAATAAATTGACCTCGAAGAGGATATTACTGCTATTCCAAAGTCCACCATTGATGATGAGTATGCAAAAGAAACTGAAAAAGATCCTAAAATTTTGTTGACAATAGTTTGAAAAGGAACTGAAGTTTGTCTTATGCAGTTTGTAAAGGAACTGAAGTTCATCTTCCCCAACACAGAGAGAATCAATCATGGTGGTCAGGTTACTAGACATGACATCACGGAGAGAAAAGCTATTGGAACCATGCCTGAGGCTTACCCACATTTGATTTTTAGCAATTTGAAAACAAGCCGGGTTAATGGACATCTACTATTATAAAGCCTCTTTTCGAATGCCAAAAACAGACACTAAACGCATCATCACTTTTTCTAATCAGCCTGACTATATTTCTCAGGCATCATAACTATGAAAAGCATGGTGGTCCTAAATCCATTGAGCAGAAGAGATTGGTCCTTATTTTGAGATGTGCCTCTATTATTAAAGCTAGGAACATGATGTTATAGAGTTTAAAATCATTTCTAAACCTTGTTGTATAGTCCAAATTCCAAATATTATTTGTCTCATTACACTGATATTCAGGATGTTAATACTCAATTGAATGGAGTAAAAGACTCGAGTTCAAAGAAGTGATAACACCATGCTTTGCTATATAAACAACTAAAACGGAATATGATAAAAACCTGGACTCCCTTTGTTGCAAGGAACAACTTTGTTGTTTCATGGCTTACTAAAATTGACCCCCCTCCTCAACAGCTACAATAAATTAGGCGAAAAAAATGGAATGTCTTATTATAAGCGAATGAACACATTGTCAGCGGAAGCAATGGCAAATGTGGCAACAAAAAAAACTAAGGAGCATGTACAATCACTAATTCGAAATACATACAAGATGAGGGCTACAGAATCGAAATTTACATATGATAATGGATTCAGCGAACGAGACGATGAGTTAGGGCGGTTAAATCGATCTCCGAAAAGAGTTAAGTTTCCTCGTTTATTAAGATCAGCTTTTCGATCAACCACTAATTCGAATTACAAGATGGAAGTGATGCAGGCGGAGAAGAACGTGGGTTTAGGAGGAGTTTGGTTTTACCGGTACAAAGAGTACCAGGTTAATAGGGCGTTATTGAAAACAATGGCTGAGATTGATCTATTTCCAAATCAACGGTTCAACAAAGTAAAGTATATCTACTTTATTTTCCAACCAAGTCAGGATAGCCTTCACCATACGTTAAATAGAAATTTTATAACATATATAACAATTTTTTATAATTTAAATAGGGTAAAGTACAAAACCATATGTCAACTTTAAAAAAGTTATAAAAACAAAAAAAATTCTAAGAAAAAAGAATTAATAAATAGGGGCGAATTGATGAAATAAAACATGTGATATGAAATCCCTTGATTCACTGATTTAAGTGATATAAAGCATTTCAAATTAGTATGAGGTCCTTTATACCAATATGTATTGATGGTTTGTGTTGGTATAATGGTTTTAAGCTTAGTGTAAAATCTATTTGTACCAAATGTTTTATTGATTTGTGCAGTATAAAAGTGTTCTAAACCATGTATAAAGTCAATTATACCAGATCAAATATTAGATTTTGAGGAATTAAAGGTTTAAGTATGGTATACGCCTTTTATACTGATGTTTCATTGATTTTAAGTTGTATAAAGTGCTTAAGACCAGGAATAGTACCCTTTAAACCAAGTTCAGTTGTTGATTTTTGGTGGTAAGAAGGATTTCACTATGTTTTATGGGCCTTTAATTACACCCTTATTACCCTTTTCTAAAAAAATTGCCTCACTTTTACATCTTTATAATAAAGAAAAACCTCATTTCTTCCCATCCAAGTGTGGACTTGAATCTGATACTTTTAGAATAAAAATTTGTGATATAATTCCCAAGAAATAAGCCCACTTGTCAAATGAATGATTTGGGTATGGGTTTAGGTCTTTTACCAACACTCCAAATTTATATGTAAGGAGAGATTGAATGAATAGAAGTCACGGGGTTATTTACGTCTTTTCACTCTTTCAGTTCTTATTGAACCCACACAAAATCAGCCTCAACTTTGTGATATTTCAGCATTTATACTTGTACTTTTTTTAAAAAAATACTTGTAGGACATTCCACTCAAATTTATTTTCTTGAGTTAGCTGCAACGAGTATGAAGTTCCAATTCCTTTTTATTAAATTTTTCGAACTCAACACAGTTTTATATGTTTTGAAAATGGTAAATTGTAACCAATGTCATAATATTTTATTGTAATTTAGCTCTACCGCGTTTGTTTTCACACCTAATTTCCTTGAAGCATATTTAAACTTGAGAGGGAAAGTTCTCATTACCTGTCCTAATTATTTTAAATTGTAAAATTTGAAATAATTATATCTTTTAAACTGTTATTTTATACACTTATTTTTCTCAAAATTCAAATTAGCATACAAAAATAAAAATTAGTATACCAATTCTTAAGTTTGGTATAACAATTATCACTTTTGGTATAAAACCGATATACCCCATTTTGTAATTTTGGTATGACAATTTTTACTTTTAGTATAAAATCGGTATAACAATTTTTATTTCATTTTATTAAAATTAGATTGTATAACTATTGGTATGATAACATTATAACATTTTAAAAATGTATAATATGTTACGAAAATATCATGCCATTTTTTTATTAAGTGCAGCACTTCTAGACTTATTATGAAACTATGATACCAAATTTTAAAAGATGTATTTTTACATTGTTGTTGTAAAAATATTATACCAAATTTAATAAAGTATAATATTTTACCCTATTGGTAACTAACTATATTGACACATAATTTCTTTACACAGTTTGTACACTTTGTTTTGGACCTTTGGATTCTTGTTTATCAAACTGTTTATCTGCAAATCTTTTCCCTATCTGTTTATCTCTTTTTTCCCCTACACATGTTTATATGTTTTTTGACCCGCCCAACCCACCTAAGCCCGAAGCATTTCAAATGGATTTGGGAATGAGAAATTGTATCATATACTCTCTTTTTCAAAATATTGTAAAGTTTACATAAAACTCCTACTTATTTTTAAATATCTCACTTTAACTACTTATTTATGGTTTTACCCCTTTTTGTCCTTTTGTGCTCTCTCCTCCTTCCCATGCGACTCCTCCATGAGATGTCACTATCAGCTTTCTCTCTCTTCATTAATTTCGATTTTGGAAACTTAAAATCACCATAACTCTTAAATCGTTGATTTTTTTGACTCGGTTCTTTAAAATATTTTGTTCGTTTTATTTTTATACTTAAACCAAGATCCATGATCACAGACTTTTGACGATTATAGATTTTTCCTATAACGATCTATAAGGTTATAGATTTCTTTTATAATGATCTATAATGTCGTAAATTTTTCTATAATGATCTATAATGTTATAGAAATGATCTATAATGCTATAGATTGATCTATTATGATCTATAATGTTATAGAATTTTTATATAATGTCGTATAGGTTCACAAAATGACATTATAAATCATTATATATTAACAAAATGTCATAATAGATCATTATAGATCGTTATAGATTTACAAAATGACATTATAGATCATTATATGTTCGTAAAATGACATTATAGATCATTATAGGTTTGTAAAAGGACATTATAGATCATTATAGATCGTTTTAGATTTACAAAATGACATTATAGATCATTATAGATTTACAAAATGACATTATAGATCATTATAGGTCACAAAAGAATCTTCTATTATGCACACAAGAAACCCCTACCATCTTCTTCTTCCTAAAAAAACATAATAAAAAATCTCAATGTATATGCCATGTTGACATTTCCACATATTTACCATTTTTTACAATAATTTTAATTTGTTCCTCGAAACATTGAATCATATGAGAAATGAATCAGACATGTAAATTACGTAAAATTTTTTCAAAGTAGTTAAAGGTCAATGGATATATACATGTCAATGTAGTAAGAAAAACCAGAAAAGGAGAGTTTCAAGGAAAGTGTTGGAAGCGGCTCATCTAAGTTGAAGATCCGACCCACTTCGAGGATGGTTTGAAGATAAACAAAATCCTGAAGTCAAAATGGAAATACAAAATCCGAGAAGTCAAAGTGCAAAGAGAAGATTCGGATCAGGAAGTTCCGAAATTCAGTAAAAGGAGAAGATTCGAAATCCATGAGGACAGAGGTGGATTTGGTCACAAACAAATTCAAAGTGTCCAAGTGTGTGGGAGAAGATCAAAATCGGTCTCCAAGGAGAACTAAATGTGACTCACCAACTGTCGGAGCATTTAATGAAGAGAGAAGCACTAAAGGACAAGAACAACAGGTTGACAATGACATAAAGTCACTTTTCAACCAATACTGGAGCGCGTGGACTACACAGCCGATTCAAATAGAACTAGGATGTTCTTTAGACCATCTGCAATGTCCGAAATCCTATGAAACTACATTGGCGCACAAATCCCTAGAAACAACGATCATTTAATTATGTCTAATGGCCAAAAGGACGATTCAGATGCGCCTACACTTAACTTCTTCAACGATCCAGATTAAGTCTTCTCCAACGGTAGCATTTATTGCCCAACCTATAAATAGAAGATATTAGAACCAGAAGAAGTTGCTGATTCTTTACAAGCTTTCGAGAGCATAATCAAAGTTTAAAGTAATCAGTTTTCAAAACACTCGACAGAACAAGTGCTAGTTTCAATCTATTCTTAGAAAAACTCTTTTAGAAAATTAGAGTTGTAAATCTTTTCAATCGGGGGATTGAAAAGTGGGACTTAGCTTCTAGATCCAGTGAGATATTAGAAGTGGTATATCCCTTGAAAGGACTTTGCTAGATCGGGGAGATTTAGTGGTATATCTTATATCCATAAAAGGAAGCTTTTCAGAGATAACTTATAATAGGCTTGATTCCTGCCCGTAAAGGAATCCTTTAGTGGATTAAAGCCCAGTAGGAGTTCTGGGGACTGGAGTAGGTGGGGCTAAACCAGGATAAAATCGTTTGTGCAATTTAATTTTCGAAGTTCTTATTATCTGTCAGCTTCCGGAATCGACCAAAGTCCGGACCCAAAGAAAAATTTAAATTACCAATCTATTTTCCATGAAAAAGGGTCATTCACCCCCTCTGACTCATATTGTCTGTTTCTAAGGGACCAACAAGTGGTATCAAAGCAGGTGCTCAAAGAAAAAGACCTAACAGTTTTGTAGCTAAAGATCCACCAAGTCCATCCACTATTGAAGAAATGTCTCACCAAAACCAGCTTGCTCCTGAAGGAAACTACATCACCAGACCTTCACTCTTTACAGGAGGGAATTACTCTTTCTGGAAGAATCGAATGAAGCATTTCATCCAGTCTAAGAGCATGTATGCCTAGATCACAATCGAAGAGGGGCCATATGTTCCAGTGACTAAATATGGAATGCCAAAACCTACAAATATGTGGGATGAGAATGACTTCAGAAGAACCAGGGAGAATGCCAATGCTATCACAATTCTGACATGTGGATTGAGCATTGCTGAATCCGAGAGAGTTGCTAGATGTGAAACAGCAAACGAGATGTGGGAGAAGCTGGAAGTTACCTATGAAGGCACCAGCATGGTCAAGGATGTCAAAATTGACCTCTTGGTAGAGAAGATAGAAATATTCAAAATGTTGCCTAAAGAGCCTATCGACGACATGAACACTACTAGAGTCTAGTGAATGAGCTGAAACGGCTTGGAAAGGTATACACTGAGGCGGAGAAAGTGAAAAAGATTCTCCGGAGTCTCACCAAGGAATGGGATAGCAAGAAGACTGCAATTGAAGAAGCCCATTATCTCAGAACATATTCATATGATGAGCTCATTGAGAATCTCATGACTCAGGCCTTGAAGAAGGTAGGACTGAAGAGAAGAAGAAGTCTATTGTCCTAAAAGCTGAAGAGTCCGGATCAGACTCTAAAAGTAATGATGATGATGATGAAATGGCTGCAATTGAAAGAAGATTCAAGAGGTTCTTGAAGAAAGATGGTTTCAAGTATAGGAAATCCTTCAGAAGAGGAGATTCCTTGAAAGGAACCATAAGCAGCTCCATAAAGGAAAATTTCAGAAAATATCCGAAAGAGAAGAATGATCCGGAGAAAAAGATGATCTAATTTGGATGTGGAGAAGAATGCCACATGAAAGCTAAATGCCCAAGGCACCATAAAGATAAGAAAAGGTCAAAGAAGAAGGCATTAGCTGATGCATGGGGTGAAAGTGATGGAGGCTCAAATAGTGAAGAGGAAAATAGAGCACTCATGGCCCTCGAGGAAGAAGAATCCTCATATCCCCCAAAGCACTGAGAGGATCTCAACATCAACTCCGGATGAATCTGAGGTAAACTCTTACTCTGAATCTATTTCTACTACTGACCTTTGTGAATACTCGATTTTCCGGCTCCAAAAAGGCAGTCGAAGAACACAAT